>CALZFC010000091.1:10000-100000 GCA_945643635.1 Allodiplogaster sudhausi | reverse complement strand
GCCATCTCCTCTCCGCATTCGCTCACTCTCCACAGCAAGCATCCATTATATCCGTAGAGGAAACATTTACAAGCAGACCACTGAGACTTGGATTTCTACCGGTTCTTTTCCATTCCTGAACGCGCCTTCTGATTTGTAGTTCGGATCTTGTCGGAGCGAACTTGTCGTTGCTTCCCGGCTTCTTACGTTTTTCTCTAGATTTCTCTCTCTCTCTCTCTCTCTCTCTCTCTCTCTCTCTTACAATCGAAACTCATTGTCAGGAAACTCAAGAAAGAACTCACAGAGAGAGAGAGAGAGAGCACTAAAGAGAGAGAGAGAGTGCTAAAGAGAGAGAGTACTAAAGAGAGAGAGAGAGAGAGAGAGAGAGAGGAAGAGAGAGAGAGAGGAAGAGAGAGAGAGAGGAAGAGAGAGAGAGAGGAAGAGAGAGAGAGAGCAGAGAAAGAAGGCAGTCACTAGAGGAGACTAACCACGAGAGCCAGATGCACAAAATAAATCATCAATGATTTTCCGATATGCCATGTTGTGAAGAAATACACATGTAATGCATGGATGTAGAACCACAACGGAGAGTTTAAATCTTTTTATTTATCATCACAGCATATAAATATATATTCCATAGGACAGCACAGAAATAAAACGTGAAGATTAAGCGCCACATTAAAGGGTAACAAATATATATAGATCATGGCAAGATTCTAGCGGATGGGTAGGGGGATGGACTGTGAAAAGTCTTCCTTCTTACAGCTAGCAGACGCAGCGGCCCGCGTTGCAAGGGAGGCCGTCGCAAGCGTCGCGGTCCGAGCTACTGCAGTCCTTCTGGTTGCACAACTTGGTGAAGGCGTCGATGAACGAGGGGTAGCCGTTCAGCTTGTAGCCCTTAAATCAACGGTTATCACTTGTTGAATAGAGAGGGGAGGGGGACCTGCTAGCTGAGAGAACAGAGATAAAGGCTCATGTAAGAGAGTGTTAGGGATAGAAGGGGTACAAAAAGCGGAGAAAATCAATGGAGAAGAGCCAATGCCTGCAGAGAGAGAGAGAGAGAATACAGAGAATGAGAGAGAGAGCGAGAGAGAGAGAGAGAGAGAAAGAAAGAAGAATCCCTCTGACCTCATAGCAGTCGCACAAGTTGGTGCTGTTGATGCAGGCGCCCTTGAGTCCGCCGCACGCCTCGTCGCTCTGGCAGGGCCAGAAGTTGATGCAGGCGTTGCAGTTGCACTGAAGAAGGGGGAGCAGTCATGGGGTTGAGATGGGAGATAGGGAAGGCGACATTTTTTTTATTAGAAAGACTGCTAATTAATTAATTGGTAGATCAGATTAATAACTCATAATTGCCCAGGTTTCAATAAAAGACTGCTCATTAGTAGATCAGATTAATTACTCTTAATTTCTCAGCTTTCAATAGACAGATAAGCTGACCTTGCCGATGAAGCCGCCGAAGCAGGAGCCATTCGTGCCGTCCGCCCTCACGCCGCACTCCTCGTTCGAGTAGCACACGGAGAACGGCTGTAAAAGAGTTCACTATAAGGCATTCACACACACACATTTTTTATCCCTTTAGATAGATAACTTCTTAAATATTTTAGAAGAATACAAGTTTCTGAATAAATATAAGTAATAAGAGAACGTTTGTTCAATTAAGTAAAGGTAATGAATGATCTACCAAAAGATGCGCATGCTTCGGCCCAACCTTGCAAGTGGCGTTCGTCTCAGTGGCAGAGGAGATGGTCGTGGCGACGGAGGCAGTGGAAGTGTCCTGGGCGAGGCAGTGGAAGGCGAGGAGAGAGAGGAGAGCAGCGAGGAGGGCAGACATGGCGGAGAGAGAGAGAGAGAAGAGAGTTGGAAGGGGCTGAAAGAAGGAGGGAGAGTAGAATAAAGAGATCTTGGAATCATCATACATTTATAGCGAGCGAGCGAGAGAGAGAGAGAGAGAGAGAGAGAGAGAGAGAGAGAAAGAGGAAGAGAGAGAGAGAGAGAGAGAGAGAGAGAGAAGAGAGAGAAGCACAAGGAGATAAGAAACACAGGGGAAACGGAGAGCGAAGGAGCGACACAGAAACAGGCAGCCGGCCGGTCGGTCAGTTCCAAGTGAACTGTTGTCTGGTCGGCCCCTCCATTTATACTCATCTCAGGGTCTGCGAGAGCGGGGGGGGGGGGGGGGAGGAGGTAGCCCTGCATCGGGAGCTCCTGGTGATCGTAATAGTAGGCGCGCTTGCCATCGAAGAAGATGCCTGATCATAAGAATAGATCATTATATTTTAGATTAATCTTAATTTAATATTTTACAGCGACCAATCAAAACTTCAAACCGCGGTCGGCGTCGTAGAAGGCCGGGCGGTTGCCGTATTGGCGCGAGACTTCCTCGGGCGCTTCGCGGCGGCCATAACCAACGGAAGGCTGCAAAAAAGGAAACTAATTAGTTCTCTACTTAAAATCATTGATTTTCTAAATAAGTGATGGCTACGGGTTATCAAAGAGGGAGAGGAGAAGAAAGCAGGCTGACAGCAGAATCGTAGACCATCTTCGGAAGAGAGTTAAGAGCGGAGGCGAAAATCGAGAATGAGATGAAATCCAATGGCGAGGGCCTCTTTTATACGGCTCAAGCTGCACTTTCCTTGCACTTCCTTCGTCTATTTTATCTCTATATTTCGCACGCCTTTCAAGTGTCCTCACGTTCTCGAACGAACTTACAGAAAATTTGCACCTTGCATTTTGCGTTTTTCCAAATTATACAAAATTTTAAGAAGTCATTTCAAATAAATTTTTTAATAATACTATTTTCTTGCAAATTTTTGGCATCATAAATTTGCCTATATGCAAATCAAAAATATATGGTGATAATGAGAAGCGGTCAAGAAATTACAATGATGGAATTCTTGAGATAATGTCGTCCGCATTTTGTACGAATTTTTATATTTAGTAAGAGGGGAAAAGCGAAAACGTGCACGGAAACGTAATTGTAGTTCAACAACGGCAGGGCACGGAAACGTAATTGTAGTTCAACAACGGCATTTTCCTCCTTAAAAGTAAAAGATTATGTAAACTAATCGAATGAAATCGAATCGTTCGATAATAATTGAAGCACTTTATATCAGTGAATAGGGGTGAAACTGTGCCGAAAAATGTGTTCCAAAATGCAGGTCAATTTTTAAAAGATCAGCAGACATATACCTTTAATTAAAATATTAATTTTTTAAATTTTTCATTTTGAGTTTTGTCGAGTTTTGAAACGATTGGATGAATTGAAATGGAAATCAGAATGGGAGAGCTTTAACAAATTGATGGACCACTGCTGTTTGGACAGCGCCTTCCTTCTTGCTCACCGCATTCAATTTGTTCTAGTGGTTTCTTTCATTTATTGCCTCATTTTGCTTAGGCACAACATTTCTTCCGAGCTCGTTTCTCAGGTGAATTCAACACTTTTTCCTTTGATTCATAAGTTGCCCTTTCAAGTGCGCTATTCTTGAATATGAAATCCTCGTTCCATAAAATATTCGAAAATACGGAGTTGTTTTAGATACTTTTTCGTTCACTGTTTCTCAGAGAACAACGCTTCTGAACATGCAAAGCTTGTAGTTTCTTTATTCCTTCGATGTGGTGGATGGTGGATGATCTTCAGGGGTTGGGGAGGTTCTTGCGGCGGACCATGCCGTCGCCCTGGAACCACTCGCGGCGGAACTGCTTGGCCGCGCCGTCCGGGGTGTTGGTCCACTCGATGGTGATGCGGTCGTTGTTGGTGTCCTCCTGGGAAGGATATTAAATTACATGTTATTTGCTAATATTGAAAATATTCTATTTTCTTCTATGCGTAATAGCTATTCCTGACTTGTCCGTAAGCAAATGCGTCGCACGAGACAGCAACGAGGACGGGCTCCTTAGGGTCGAGGACGCCGCTGGCCGGGTCGACACCGAGACGCTTCATGTTCGTGGTCTTGAAGGCCCAGCCGATGCGGCGCGCAGAGGTGTTGACCACCTGAAATTATAAACAATTAAATTGCCTTCTTTTGTAGTCTGGAATTTCTCTAAATAAATAGAAAAGAGCTTTGTGTCTAATGAAGACAGGAGAGATGAGCACGCTGAAGAAAACAAACCTTGATGTGGTAGGTGTGCTTATCGTCGTAGGGCGCGTTGAAGACGACGTTGGCGTTGGGCTAAGTGACGATGTCGCCAGGAGGAACGGACTGAGCCATGGCTTGGAGGAGGAGAAGTGGAGAGGAGAGCAGAGAAGCACAGTCGACGACTGATGGAAATGCCTCTGAGATGTCCCTTTTATATGAATTTATCGGCCTGAAATTTGCATTTTCGCAAAAGTGCAGCAAATTAATAAACAAAACTCGAGGATATTTCTCAAGTACCCAAACAATAGTAATTTAATATTGAAATTTATCATGTTTTGCACTACGAATGTATGTATATGTAGTGCAAGACATGACAAATTGCAAAGCTCCTTGAACTTGTATGTCTAACGCAATTTTCATTTTGAGACATTGATCTTTGTTCAGTGATATTATGAAAGATCCAACAGTTTTGCATATTTCTTCTTTGCACTTTAGCCAAAATGAAAATTTATCGCCTAAGAAATCATATTTCTCTCGATCTCTCGCTCTCACACTTCTCTCTCCCTCTTTCTCTTTCTCTCTCCCTCTCAGAGCTGCACGCGGCCCGGGCCGGCCCGGCGCGGTCCAAGGGCCGGTCGGGCCCAAATTTCCAAGGCCCTCTTGGGCAATAAGCATGTTCGCGTCCAAATGTTTGAAAATCGGGCCCAATCGGGCTCAGGGCCGGGCCCAAGGTTGGGCCCGGCCCTGAGCCCTCATTTTTCTTAGGCAGAACATTTCTTCCGAGCTGGTATCTCACATGAATTTATTTTCTTTTAAAGCGAGTAATCAATGACCCGTATATTGGGGTAATGTCGCCATTCAACATGTGGAAACATCGATGATCATTTCATCTCGACTGCGTCAAGTACAGCACTGAAGAATTAGTATTTATTGGAAGAGGTTCGGGAAAATTTGTACTCGACGGGATGGTTCTTGCGACTTCAAGGGTTGTACTCGATGGGGAGGTTCTTGCGGCGGACCATGCCGTCGCCCTGGAACCATTCGCGGCGGAACTGCTTGGCGGCTCCGTCCGGGGTGTTGGTCCACTCGATGGTGATGCGGTCGTTGTTTGTGTCCTCCTGGGAAGGATATTAAATTACATTTTATTTATTAGTGTTGTAAATATTCTATTTCTTCCTTCTTTTTGCAATAAATAATCCGTGCCTGTCCGTAGGCGAAGGCGTCGCAGGAGACAGCAACGAGGACGGGCTCCTTGGGGTCGAGGACGCCGCTGGCCGGGTCGACACCGAGACGCTTCATGTTCGTGGTCTTGAAGGCCCAGCCGATGCGGCGCGCAGAGGTGTTGACCACCCGAAATTAGGAACAATTAAATAAAATTGCCTTGTAGTTGTCTTGTCTAATGAAGACAGGAGAGATGAGTGACGAGCAGGGTGAAGAAACAAACCTTGATGTGGTAGGTGTGCTTATCGTCGTAGGGCGCGTTGAAGACGACCTTGGCGTTGGGCTGAGTGACGATGTCGCCAGGAGGAACGGACTGAGCCATGGCTTGGAGGAAGAGAAGTGGAGAGGAGAGCAGAGAAGCACAGTCGACGACTGATGGAAATGCCTCTGAGATGCGCCTTTTATATGAATTTATGAGCATGAAATTTTGCATTTTAGCAAAGTGCAGCAAATTAATATTCATAACTCGTGATATTTCTCAAGTACATAAAACAAATTCTATGTTTTTTTATTTCTTACAATTAATATTAAATTAATATTGAAATTTCTCAGGTTTTGCACTCGAAATACCGATGTTCTTTTTGATCATCTCAAGTCCGTGATATTATGAAAAATCCAAGAGTTTTGCATATTAGCTCGTTGCAGTTTAGCCAACATGAAAATTTCACGCCTCTGAAAATCCTATAAAAGGCGAGTTTCAGGGGCATTTCCATCAGTCGTCGACTGTGCTTCTCTGCTCTCCTCTCCACTTCTCCTCCTCCAAGCCATGGCTCAATCCGTTCCTCCTGGCGACATCGTCACTCAGCCCAACGTCAAGGTCGTCTTCAATGCGCCCTACGACGACAAGCACACCTACCACATCAAGGTTTGTTTTCTTCGGCTAGCTCATCTCTACAAGATGATCTCACCATGCTTAATACCAAAAACGATACAATTTAATTTCCAAATTGAGGTGGTCAACACCTCTGCGCGCCGCATCGGCTGGGCCTTCAAGACCACGAACATGAAGCGTCTCGGTGTCGACCCGGCCAGCGGCGTCCTCGACCCCAAGGAGCCCGTCCTCGTTGCTGTCTCCTGCGACGCCTTCGCCTACGGACAGGCACGGATTATTTATTGCAAAAAGAAGGAAGAAATAGAATATTTACAACACTAATAAATAAAATGTAATTTAATATCCTTCCCAGGAGGACACCAACATCGACCGCATCACCATCGAGTGGACCAACACCCCGGACGGCGCCGCCAAGCAGTTCCGCCGCGAGTGGTTCCAGGGCGACGGCATGGTCCGCCGCAAGAACCTCCCCATCGAGTACAACCCTTGAAGTCGCAAGAACCATCCCGTCGAGTACAAATTTTCCCGAACCTCTTCCAATGAATACTAATTCTTCAGTGCTGTACTTGACGCAGTCGAGATGAAATGATCATCGATGTTTCCACATGTTGAATGGCGACATTAACCCAATATACGGGTCATTGATTACTCGCTTTAAAAGAAAATAGCTGCGGCCACTGAAGTAGTTCCCTTATCGTCTTTACCAATTCAAAGGCAAAGAAAACAATCACGAAATAACCACATTCTTTCCTGTAAGTCTAAATGGGCATTTCTATTTTTCTTAGTAGGCGGTCGAACTGAATGACACATTTATTGTGTATATTACGCCAACATAACAATTGTTATTGCCACATGTTTGTTAGGAAAAACCGAAACAGACATAATAAAAGGGCTATGTACATATCGCAAGCACTGTAGTTGGACCCACAGGAGAAAGAGGCGGGCACGCCGTACCCTTAGAACCACACCGCAACTGCGGCTCGACACGGTGCTGGCTTTCCGAGTATGCGTTCCTGTTTCATTCATTTCATTCACTTGAGTTTGTTGTTTATCTATTAGCACACCTACGAATAGAGTCAGAGGCTCTTTTTCTCAGAGCATGACATATTGTTTATCTAAATTACATGCAGTTACCATGGATAGAACTACATTCATTAGCTGTATTTTTTAAGGTATGTAGTTAACAACAACATTTGTCAACTACTACAATGGCATAGAAAAGCTGCATTGTTAACCATCTCCAAAGTAAGAGATAAAAGCATAGATTGTTTTAATATTTTCTGACTGATTTTTAGAAGAAAAGAAATCGAGAGAAGAAAGGAGAGGCTGGCCTTTCTCTTTTCTCGTTTGCCATGCAAGCTGTCTCCTCTCTTCCATAGAGTTTATTCTCCTCTTTTCGTTACCTTGGTGTTCAGGGAAAAGGACAACCATTGCTGTTGCTGACGAGCAAAAGGATAAGAGTGGATGAGGAGAGAGTGAGAGAGAGAGAGAGAAAGAGAGATGGAGAAAGACAGATAGAGATTAAGATGGAAGAGAGAAGCGAGAGAGTTGAGAGAGAAAGAAACAGAGAAAATGAACGGTTGCACAAAAGATGCAGGCCAGAGCTAATTGGACTTGTGTGGAAGAGGACACACAAATACACTTTCTGGAAATCGAAATTTATATTTAATTTGTTCGTTCTCTCTCTCTCTTTTTCTCACTCTGGTCTCTATTTCTCTCTGTCTCTCTCTGTCTCTCTCCCTATTTCTCTACCTCTCTGTCGCTCTCGGTTTCTTTCTCGTTCTCTTCATCTATGTATAAGAACAACCTCAACGCCATTGATGTTCCTTGAAGGCTATGGCATTCGTCCTTTAAGAATCTCTCTCACACACTTTCTCTCCTTCTTATTCTTCACTCTCTCTCTCTCCTGCTCTCTCTTTCTCCTGGTCTTTTTCCTACTATTTCTCTCTCACCGTCGCTATCGTTCTCTATCTGCCTCTCCCTTTGGTTTCGCTCTGCTGCCATATGTCCGCCACCCTAGCGATCTTCTATCTCTCTCTCTCTCTCTCTCTCTCTCTCTCTCTATCTCGCTACCTCACTATCTCTATCATTCTCTCTTTCTCTCTCAAGCCCCTCTCATTAATCTCATCCACCGCTAATTCCATTCTCATAAAATGTCTATATTTGCCTGCTTCCATGGTATCCCCCCCCCCCTTCCTGAAAGTGACGCAATTGTGTGGGAGCTCCTTGTGTTGCACTTGAGAGAGCAGCTCTCCTTCCCGCCGACCCCACGCAGTCATTTCCTGACACATCTTTGACATATAATATATTTGCATGCCCAAAAAATATTCTTTTTCACTACGACAAGAACTTTCAACATGATTTGTGTATTTGTTTCAAATTTCGAAGAAAACATCTTCGGCTTAGTATATTTGTGCCTTCTGGACACGTTACACTAATGCATTTGGCCTTTCGTCGTTCTTGTAGATCTCTTTCTTTATTCACCTCGCTCTTTCACTCTCTCTCTCTATCTTTCTCTCTCTCTCTCTCGCTCATTCTCTCTCTTCAATCTCTCCTATTTTCCATGGACTGATTCCACGATGCATCTCTTCTTTTATTACTTGTCTCTAACAATAAGCATGGGTCGAAATGCTGCGACATTTCCATCCATGCTTACTTCTTCTGAAGAAGTGGAGAAGAGAAGGAGAAGTGCGCCATGTGGGCGGAGGATAAATGAATGAATCAAAAGCATGACATTAGGCTTGAATCTGAAGATAGAAAGAGAGGGAGGGAGAGAGAGAGAGAGAGAGAGAGAGAGAGGGAGGGAGAGAGTACAGAATGAGTAAGTGACATAGGGAGAGAGCGAAAGCGAGAGAGTGAGAGAGTAAGGGGGAGACAGAGCAAGAGAGAGAGAGAGAGAGAGAGAGAGAGAGAGAGAGAGAGAGAGAGAGGAAAAAACAAGAGAGGTAGACCCTCAAGGCAAATCTGATTTCTGACTATGCCACTATTCTTGAATGGTTTATGAATGTAGGACATGCTAGCCATATGCATTACAGCGAATGCACCCAACAGACAAGGAAGGACATGAATAAGATACAAACTTTTTCTCTCTCGCTCCCTCTTTCTCTCTCTCTCTCTCACTCTCTATTGGCCGAAAGTTGATTAGCATGATATTTTACAAAGTCTTTTAGAGAGCTGGAAATTGCTGACCTCTTAGCTTGTCTTATATTATAACGAACATTGCTAAAGGAAAGCTCCTGCTAGACCTGCAAAATATCCTCCGCTCCTTTAAATCTCGTTACATCTTCATCATTTGTCACTAGTACAAGGTCTATGTTCGACCCAAATTAGTCTCGTTTTCCGAAATCTGGAACCCTTCATTCTCAATCTCTCAAGAATGTTCAATGTAGTCGAACCATTCTTAACAACCCGTAATAACAAGAAATACATCGAACATCCGCCATGGCTAGGTTAAGTGCCCCTTACCATAAGATGTTGTAGAACACATTAAAAAAAAATATCCGGAAGCTAAAATTAAGCCATTCAACTTTTTGCCACTTCCTGTCCCAATACTAACGCTCAATCCAAGGGCACTCCAATAGACTCGCGCTTCTTCTTCTACGATAATACCGATTTTGGCATGCATGCCTATCGTTATGTACGCTGTATGTAATTCTTAAACTTTCTTGCTTTTCTCGATATTTCTCATTCTCGACTACTTCATTATTAACATTGCTTGTCGACAACGATGAAAGTTCATTAATGATAGACCGTGTGATAATTATTGTAGACTCTTTCTCATGCGTGCATATCTTAGAAAGGGGCCTTTTGTTTCCCATGTGTGCTGGGCGGGGGGGAGGAGCATGCCTATTTGTAAGAACTTCTTTGCTCTGCTTATGTTTTGGTTGTCGCACCAGCGATCTCTGCTTTAATTATATGCACATGCCCATCAATTCCGAAATGGAAAAGAAAAATCTTAAAATCTTTTTTCTCTTAAATCAAATAGCGCATCACTTCAAAGCTGATTGTGAGTCAATTCTATGTATGACTGTTTGTTTCCATTCTAGCACAGGAAATGCTATTAGCGGGCACTTCCGGCCGGCTTCCGCCGCTCGTTGATCTCCTCGCCAATTCGTCGTCCCTTCCCGAATCGATCGCAGCTGCCGCCAACACGTCGGTGATGATGCGCGAGCTGCTCAAGCAGTTCAGGCAGCAACAGCAGCAGAGGAATGGCGGCGGAGTCAACGCCGGAGGAGAGGATGCTGTCACATATAATGCAGTAAGTCTGGGTTTTTATTATTTATTTTTATTTAATTGAATATAAAATTTAAATTTCGCGTTGAAACTTTTATTTAATTGCTCTTTGTACGCAACCTCAGTGGAAGACCATTGTTTTAACGCTCTTTGTCTCTACCCTAATTCCTATTATAAGCTCGAGAGCTTCAATTTATTTCAACTGCTCAACCACAAAGCCCCGCAAGGCCCGTTCCCTTCTTGTCGACTTCTCCCCCGTCCCGTTCTGAATCTGGCGCGCCCCGCGGGGCTCATGAAATGGCTTCTTCAGTCGAGTCGAGTATAGAGAGAGAGAGAGAGAGAGAGAGAGAGAAACATGTTGCAAGTAGAAGACGAGGTCTCTCTTTTTTTGCTCTCCCTCTTCCTTTTACTTTCTCTATGTCTTTCTCTCTCTCTCTCTTTCTCTCTCTTTCTCTTTCTCTCTCTCTCTCTGTATTCCTCCCATTAAATGGCTACTTTTCATGCAACTCACGTGCCCATCGTGCACCTCTGTAGCCCGTGCAGGGTTCCTCTCACTCAGTGGCAGTTCAGAAAGGGGGACACCTAAATGGCTCCTCATCGGGGTCGCCCGCTTCTTCTTCGACATCTTTGCATCTCTCGTGATTATGAGGAGAAAAAGAAGAAGGGTATAGGTGTAGGAAGGAGAGATTATTAGGAATAAGAGAAAGAGACTGAGAGAGCGAGAGTGTGTGCAGAGAAACAGAGAGTGAGAGAGAGAAAGAGTGAGAGAAAAGCAGAGAAACAGAGAGCGAGAGGAATAGATTGAGAGAGTGAGAGAGAAGCAGAGAAAGAGAGATCGGACCATGCGCCTCGGGCAAAGAGTGCATTAGGGCATCGCATGAGGACGAGCCGAGTCGGACGGAGAAAGGGAGAAGAAAAAAGAAACAAGAGAAAGAGAAGGAGGAAGAGGAACAGGGAAGATATCAGCAGTGTTCTGTAGATAATTTTGAATTAGAAAAGGTAGTACATATTAAAATGCTGAAAGTATCGAACTACGCTCCCTTTTTCTCTCATTCTCTCTCATCCTCACTTTTACCTCACTTTATTCCTCCCTTTCTCCTTTCATGTCTAGATTTCTCTTTCAATCTCATACTCCCTCTTTCTCTCTCTCTCTCTTTCTCTCTTTCACTACCAGTCACTTGTATACTCTTTATCGATGCATTTTTAGCTGCTTCATCCCGAAATCCTTTGCCGTCTCTCCATCCCAACATCGTCAAATATTAGCTGTTAATAGTAACATAGAAAAGGCAAGTAGCATCGAGATCTAGAAGAGACAATTTTTAACTTTCAGAAAAATGCTACCATGCGATGCTAGTTGTGTGCGATTTAAATTGGTAATGTAAAGAGTAAGAAAGAAAGTAGTTTTGTGGTAGTACGGTTTGATTCTGTGATGACTAAAAAAAATTGAATATTTATATAAATTTATGAGCCTCATAAGATAAACTTTGGCCTTTGCCTTCCATAATTATCAAAGATAAATGTCAACAAGACAGCTCTTGTTGTTGATGTTCATTAATTGTTGAAATCATTAGCCTCAGCTCATAATCATTCCAAAGGTCTAGTGGAAAGATCACAAAAGCCAAGGGAAGCTGTTTCGAGGAATCTAGAGGATGACAGATCGAGAGTGTGTGAGAGAAAAGAGAGATAGAGGAAATTGAGACATAGAAGAGAGAGAGAAAGAGAAAGAGAAAGAGAAGAGAGAAGAGGTAGAAAGATAGATAGAAGTGAGAGAGAGAGAGAGAGATGTTTCCATAGGTCTCGTGGAAAGATCAAAACTTCGTATTGGATGCAGAAGGAAAAAAAACTATCTATGCTGGGAAGTATTCGTAAAGGGCGCCTCATTGACAGCAAGCTTAATCATTTTAACTGTTTTTTTTTTAAATATAATCCAGCAATTGACCATTGCTGCTGATCTTACTTTTCCTTTATAGTTCAGTTTGTTTGACCGTGTAAATTACGAATACTTTTTTATGCGTGTTAGTGTATTTTCTGCTTATTCTCCACTCTGAATGTTTCTTTTGAGAAGTTCCTTTTACGAAAGAAGCTGCACGGCAAATGGAAAGATGAGAGAGAGAGAGAAGAGACAGAGACATGAGAACAGGGGATCAAATGCTACAGAATGCAGAGCAACCAGATGGATTCTCAATGATGGAGACATGGAAGGGAAGCAAGAAGGGTGGAGGAGAAATGGAATAAGAAGATCTACATAGGAGATGAGAACGGAGAGGGAATGAAATGTGGCTTTTCCATTGGCTTTCAGCACCGTGCTACTCTGCTGTTGCTCTCTCTCTCTCTCTCACTCTCTTTCTCTCTCTCTCTCTGCTTCTCTCTCTGCTTCTCTCTCTCTTTCTCTCTCTCTCCCCTCTCTCCTCTCTCTCTCTTCTTCTATCTTACGTCCATGCCTAATCAGATTGATGTCCATGGCACGGTTCGCAAGAGAATGTCGACACTGAGAATCCACTGAAGATGATGCACATGATCTCCTCCTTCTCTTCTTCGGTGGTACATTCCATTTTCGTTTCTCTTTCTCTCCCTCTCTCTCTCTTTCTCTCTCTCTCTCTCCCTCTCTCTCTCTCTCTCTCTCTCTCTCTCTCTCTCTTGTTGGATTGCAGCTCGCTCAGAAGGTTGCAGATCCAATTCTAACCCAATCGCACAGAGCCCCACCTCTCTGCTCTCTCTCTTTCTCTCTCTCTCTCTCTCTTCTCTCTTCTCTCTCTCTCTCTTTCTTTCGCACTCTCTCTTCTCTCTATACTCTCTCTGTCTCCCTCTCTCTCTCATTCTCTCTCTCCTCTCTCTCTCATTCTCTCTCTCCTCTCTCTCTCTCTCTCTCTCTCTCTCTCTTCTCTCTTCTCTTTTCCCTCATTTTGTCACTCTATCTTCTCTCTTCTCCTTGTTTGTACTTTTGCGACGGCTCTCATAGCGACCACTGCCGTGCTATTAATCTTGATCAAACTGACGCCAGTTTGATCAAAAGTTAATGAACATTTTATTTTCAGCTGAGTGAAATTTCAGTGAAATGTATTAGGGTGTTTCAAAAGGGGAACATTTTGTATTCCTCTTTTCGGGAATTTCTTATTTTGCCTCAACATTTGGAAGTATACTAAAATTGTCACGGCTCTTGCTTTACTGTGAGAAAAGAAATGTTCCCAAATATGCGCCCCGGCCGACTTCATGAAAAGGATGAGCAGGGTTTTGACTATCTCGCAAAACTTGGTATTGAGAGATTGGTGTTGAGAGACATGAGCAACTTATTCACTTTTAAAAGCATATTAACTTTGAAAACAATAAAAGTGGACAAAGAGAAAAATGGAATGTGGGGAGGTAGACTTGTGTGTAAAAGAGAAGAAAAAGAGAGTCGAAGAGAAACTCATGGATGACAGAGGCAGAGAGCCTCTACTCAAATGGAGAAAGGAGGCGGAAGGAGTAAGAAAGGAAAAATAGGCTAATAAGGCATTCAAAGACTATAACTGTACTAAATCACAAGTTCAATTCTGCGAGTCGACAAGTAAGAATTCTTGCCCCGGTAAACAAAGCACCGGCGCTTACATCACAGAAAAGACTCGAACAAAGACAACGCATTATTACCAGATAAAAGGAAGAAAAAACAAAGTAAGTAAGTCACGGACGACAAAACAACCGACGACCTGAAGAACCCTCTTAATTAATAGTTTTTGTAACAATCGAGTAATTATAGGTATCTTTGCATATTCAATCACAGCTAAAGGGCTTTGATGCTGACTTTCCATAACAAACCTTGCGAGCTTTGCACTCCTGATCGAACTTGCAGAGACCATACCATTCCCAAGGAGCTCCTTGCCGAAGACCTTCATGAGCAGAATGGAGCGCTTCTTGCAGAGCGCCTCCACCAGCAGGCGCATCCTTGACATCAGACGCAGCCGGGGCGGCCGCGGCAGGCGCCGGCTTGACGTCATCTCTGCAGGAATACCCTTCTTCAACATTACATTCAAATATACATAAATTCGTTCACTTACTGAAATAGCAAGTAAAATTTATAAAATTAGCACGGACAAACAAAGAAATATATTTAAAAGGGACTAGCTGTCGAGGCTAAACAAGTTGAGTTGCTTTGAAAAAATTTACTAGGCCGAGCTTGTTTCCAATTCCACTTGTTCTTGGTTGAGAGTTGTGTCACATTTAAAATTGCGGAAATAGTATGCAAAAGTGAGAGGGCAAAAGTGAGTAGAAATTTTTTAGACTGTTTTCTTCTCTCACTTTTGCTCACTCTCTCGTGTCAGAGACATAAACTTTAGCGAGCTTTCATGGTAGGCGCAGTTTGAAAAATGAGTCAAGCTCTGCATAGGAAGGGAGTAAATGTGAATGAACCAAGCCATTTTCCATAGTAAACATGCACATAACATGCGTTAAGTTTTTATTTATGCTCGTTCAAATTTCGCTCAGCTCTGGTTTCACTTTTCTTCCTAGATTAATAGCACGGCTGCTAATATCCAGTAAACTGCATATACGGAAAAGAATAGAAAGACAAAACCCGCTGAGGCGTTCCATTCTTCGCACAAGAAGTGCACATTTCCCTATGGAAATGGAAGTGCTGAATGTGTTTGTTAATGGAAGATGACATGTCCAGTACACCCATTCATTCATTCGGGCAAAGCTTTCTGTATTGTCCTATCAAGCTCAATAAGCTCAAGTATATACATAAGTCGTGTGACATCGTGGAAACTAGCACGAGAATGTATAAAGGAATTTCTCTATTCATTTCCTTTTTCTTAGCTCATGAATTAGATAAGTTTTCTATTTTTTTTTCGTTCTCTCTATTCTCGCACTCACTTGCTTTTTCTTCCTCTCTCCTACTGTTCTTTCAGTTAGATTTCTACATATTAAAAAGAGGGCCGCCTTCTGTCGCAGATTTCTCCATTTCCAAGCACCATATGCGATCAGCTAGTTAGTCGTCCCTTCCTGCTCACCCTATCAGCATTCCTTTCCTGTTCCTTGTTAGCTGTCGTCTCGTCTCGTCTCGGGTGCTCTCGTTGAGTTAATCTGCGGCATCCTCCACCTTCTGGCCTGCCTGTCTCCACCCCTTTAGCACCGTCTCCTTCGACGCTTCTCTCGCCACCCTTTCTCTTTTCACATGCCCTCATATACCCTCCCGTCCATCCTCACAATCCTCTTTCGAAGACGATCGTGCATTTTATTTTCTGTTTTCACACTTACAGCGCATTTCAAGCAACTTGCTATTGCATCTCTTTGAGAAAGCTAAAGGAGGAGTGGGAAGGAGCATTACACGGAAGAGGCCCAGTTTTTGAATAATGACAATGGTTCCAAATGATTAAGTAAAGGATAAAGAAAATAATTTTGGTGTTCCTTTTGTTGACGCGCTCCCTATTTAGAAGGGACTGTGGGTGCTGATCGTTGTCGTTGTTCATTTCCGTTCCTTTTAGCAAGGATAGTCGACCATATCTCTCTCTCTCTCTTTCGCTCTCTCTCTCGCTCTCTCTCTCTCTCTCTCCCTCCCTCCCTCTCTCTCTCTCTCTCTCTCTAGATAAATTCTTCCGTGAAGCATGTGATAATGTCCCTTGCGAGAGCGTAGCCGTGTGCCGCTCTCACAACAAGTCGCATTTCCTGCAGAGTGACGAATTTCGGCTAAATCATTTCTTATTCCGTCTCAGAGAGACGTCCCTCTTCCCTGTCTATTTATGAGCACGGCATTTTAAATGCGTGCGAACGCCTTTAATGTGCACTGGCGTACCTTTTTTTTCTGTCGCACCTCCCAGAAGTCTGAATCTTCGCACACTTGGCTTAATCTTTCTATCTCCCAATCACACTCTCTCTCTCTCTCTCTGCCTCTCTTCCACTCTCTCACTCTCTCTCTCTTTTCTCTCTCTATTTCTCTTCTCTCTCTCTCTGCCTCTCTTCCACTCTCTCACTCTCTCTCTTTTCTCTCTCTATTTCTCTTCTCTCTCTACCTCTCTTCCACCCTCTCAGTTCCCTTTCCATATCTGGAATGTCCCTTGTCACCTCGTGAGAAGCCGCCGAAGGCGCATGGTCTTTGAAGGCGTGTGTAGAGGTGAGAAAGTCAGATGAAATTGTTCATTTCACAGGCACTCTGTATCTTTTTCGTATTTCCTCCTTTACTCATAGTTTAGATTCGCTTCCTTCTATGTATGTTCCATCATGTATGCCTTCTTTTTGAAGAGCGGTAATTTCCTTTTAAAGAACTGTAATTGCAAAGATATGAATAATATGGAATAATGCTTCCCTGGAACCGCTCTTCCGGTCCAGTTTTCACTCTGGTTGTTGGCCACTACGCCTGCCACATCAGTCTATGCAACCGAGCATTTCTCTTCATATTGTTTACTTGTCATTTATGGTCAGCCTTCTACAATCGCGGTCACCTGCATATATCTCTTGCTCTCTCATCTCTCTCACTCTATCCCTCTTTCTCATTCGCTCTCTCTCTCTCTGTCTCTCTCTCTCTCTCTTCTGATCTTCTCTCGATTTCCAGAAAACAATGTATGCGATTCTGTTCCCTTCCATGGCCATGCACATTCCTCTCCTACTTCTCCGATCTCCTTTCTCCTCCCCCTATCTGCCAATTCCTTGTTAGACTTATGAATTCGTTAGTCCGCAGGAGAGCTGCGAGAGATATCTCCGCAGACGCTGCAAATGTTGCAGCTAACGTGGGCGACGCTTCCAAGTTATTTATGCAAGTAAATGCTATGAGCAAACTGTGTAATCTCGCTTTTATTACATCGTTTTCTTCTTAAAATAATGCTAAAAACTAATACATTGAATCGCTGTGCTTATCGCTAACATTCCATGTTCTCCACGTAGAACAGCGTGAGCTTTCTATTTGTTATCATCAACATTGGAAGTACTCGTCAGTATTCTTCTCCCAGAAACACTTGTACTCCTTAAACTTATCTTTATCCTAATTCATCTCTTTGAATCTGATCTCTCTTCTCTCTCTCTCTTCTCTCTCTCTTTCTCTCTCTCTCTTCTCTCTCTCGCTCTCTCTCTCTTTCTCTCGCTCTCTCTCTTTTCTCTCTCTCTTTCTTCTATCTCTCTCCAGATGGCCTCCCTCTCTGCTGCTCTCTGCGTCTGTCTTGGCGTACTGTCAATGATGCTGAATCTCTTCGTGATCATTGCTCTTCTCCGAAACAGAAGACGCGTCCTCAAGAATGTCTTTTATGTGATTGGTTAGCATTCTTCATACTTTTGTTACATTTGAAGCATATTAAAAAAAATTTAAATAATAAATACAAACGGCTAATTCATAATGATTAAAGGAGTAAAATAAACTCCAACCGTAATAAAATTTTCTTGACCATTGTAGTCGCGTCTTGTTTCAAGCAAAAACAAAAAAGAATACGTTTTGGAGACTTTAAACTAACAATAAGAAGTTAAATGAATATAAAATGAAATAGAAGTCTAAATATTCTCTCATTGTCAGTGCTGAACTGTGCGGTGCTCGACCTTCTACGAGGCTTCTGCCTCATCGTTGCCACCGGTCTCTACTTGTACATTATGCGCACCGGATACAACTTTGTACTGCTCAATGTCAGTAAGAGAGAGAGAGAGAGAAAAAACAGTGAGCGAGAGATACAGACAGTGAGAAGAGAGAGAGAGAGAGAGAGAGAAAACAGTGAGCGAGAGATATAGACAGTGAGAAGAGAGAGAGAGAGAGAGAGAGAGAGAGAGAGAGAGAGAGCAAGAGAGAGAAAACAGTGAGCGAGAGATATAGACAGTGAGAAGAGAGAGAGAGAGAGATAGAGAAAGAGAGAGCAAGAGAGAGAAAACAGTGAGCGAGAGATATAGACAGTGAGAAGAGAGAGAGAGAGAGAGAGAGAGAGAGAGAGCAAGAGAGAGAAAACAGTGAGCGAGAGATATAGATAGTGAGAAGAGAGAGAGAGAGAGAGAGAGAGAGAGAGAGCAAGAGAGAGAGAACAGTGAGCGAGAGATATAGACAGTGATAAGAGAGAGAGAGATAGAGAGAGAGAGAAAGAAAAAAAAGCGCGTACAGTGCGTTTTAGTGTCTTATTACTTGAACAGTCCCAGCACGGCTCTTTCTCTAGCTCTTTTTCTCACCTCTCTCTCTCTTTCTCTCTCTCCATTCTAAAGATGACCCGCTACGCTCGTTGGCTGCTCCGTCAGTGCAACCTGATGACGATGCTGAATCTGCTGGTGTTCACGTCGAACGAGTTCGTCGTCATCCGCTTCCCCCTTCACTACCGTCGCTACTGCCGTCGCCGCGTCGTGCTCTGTGTCCTTCTTGTCTGGTGACTGCCAAGAAAAAATAAAGAAAAATTTGTCTTTTACACTTTTTAAACAGTATCAATGTTTCTGTTCTTTTATATAGAGAACGCTCAGAACGTTGTTTAATATTTAAAAAAAAAAACAAGATAATGTTAAACTAATCGTTCTGATTATGAATTATTGTTGTATTCCAGCTGGATCATCAGCCTTATGTTTGGCGTGCTGCTAACGTTTGCCGGCTATCGAGACGATGGCGGTAAGTGATAACAATTATTAGTAATTTCTTACCTTAGCTTACCTTCCGTCACAAGACTTACTAATCTATGGATTGTATAATAATTCTTTAATATTAAGTTTGGCTTATTTTTTTTTTGAAAATGTTTAAAACATGTTTTTTTGCTTGTTTGCAGGAGAGGGCAGCGAAGGCATGATCATTCTCTTCGTTCTCTGCTACGTCTGCCTGGTTGTTGTTGGGGTGCGAGCACACTAATTCTGTTTTTTTTTCTGACTAATTAAAATATCAGATAGATTAAATGCATTATCCTATCCTTTATCTCAATGCTGGATTTTTTCTTAAATAATCTTTTAAAAAATTATAATAATTGCCAATATCCAGGTCTGCTACGGTAGCATTCTGCGCACGATTCGCGCTTTCCACTCAGCGGAGGCTCGCGGCTCGCTGGCGTCCGTCCAGTCGCCGCCAGCGGGCGCGAAGGCTGTTCCGGGCGGCGCCAGCGCCAACGGCAACCATAGCATACTCGCAGCCACAACCATCTTTAGGCGACATCATAGCAGGTTGGCAAGAGAGAGAGAGAGAGAGAGAAAGTGAGATGAAGAGGGAGAGATGGAGAGTTGAGGAGAGAGAGAGAGAGAGAGAGAGAGAGAGTGAGTGAACGATAGTGAGAAGTGAACTTGAGAGAGATGAAGACAGGAAGAGAGAGAGAGAGAGAGAGAGAGAGAGAGAGTTAGAGGGATTGAAAGAGTAAAATATCCAGATGGGAGCAGAAGAGGGGCGCTTCTGCCGGCGCCTGCCCTCATTCTTCTGCTGCCACGACGGCCTCCAAGTCATCCACCGCTAATCACGAGTGCAATGGCGACCGGGCAAAGTATTCTTTTTTTTTAGTTAATGGTAAGAAAATAAAGTTGGAAAAAAGAAAGTGACATTAAATTAAGAGACCAAAAAATCAATGTAAATTCGCGTGATTTTGCCCGACACGCTGGCAAGAGAACCAGTGATTTAGAGAGAGAGAGAGAGAGAGAGAGAGAGAGACGACTGCAATGGTCGTGCAAATTGTGAAATGTTAAGATTACGGTAGATCTCCTTTAAATCCACCGTAATCCAAAAGATTACGGTAGATCTCCTCTAAATATACCGTAACCCAAAAGATTACGGTAGATCTCCTCTAAATCCACCGTAACCCTCTTCCAACAACTTTCAGCTGCCGCCGCTGCAACTCGGCGCGTCGCTGGCGGTCGCATCTGATGTCGCGTCACAAGTATCTGCTGGTGATCGGCTCCGTTCTCCTCGTGGACGTGCTCTTTCTGTGTCCATACTCTGGCATCCAGATCCTCTCTCTCCTCCATCTCTACCAGTTCGTGCGTTTCTCCATGCTCACTCGCTCGCTCCGATGGCTGCTGCATGTTGGTTTTTGCCTTGTTTTTTTCTTATATTTAATTAATTTAATTTTTTTTACTACACACATCAAAATTACTTGTACCCTCATAGGTAATCTCTCCCTCTCTCCCTCTCTTTCTCTCTCTCTCTCTCTCTCTCTCTCTCTCTCTCTTTCACATCTCTCTCTCTCTTCATTTCTCTCTTTCTGTCTCTCTTTCCCATCCCTCTCTCCCTCTCCCTCCTTCCAGATCATGATCGGCATCCACTCTGTCTGCCAGCCTCTCTGCTACTTCCGCATGACTGAATTCCGTCGTCTCGCTTGCTGCGGCGGCCGCAGATCGCGGCGGAGTCATCATCAGTGGAACAAGTCGAAGAGCTTCAGCCAGCACAAGTCGTTTGGTCAGCGAACAAAAACGAATCCTCTTCCAACTTTCTTCTTCAAAACGCATGATTTCAAATTGACTGTTGGTCCTGCAGCGAACACCAGGGAAGACGGCGATACGGTAGTCGTCGGCGGAGCGGGCACGCTGGAAAGTGGCGAAAGTTCGCCGCAGGTTTGCAACGCTCAGCACCCTCTCATCGAGCATGCAAGGTTTCCGTTTAGAATTAATTGTTTAATTTTTATTTTCTAAGCAAATCAATCAATATTTTTTTTATACATTCTTATACGAAGTTGTAATTATGTATGTAGAGTAAATATGAATAATATATTTTAAAACAAATGCTCTTCCCATTTTCTAGAATGGTCGTTGCTCCGATTACAAACGTTCGCTTCCGCACGTACGGCAAGCACATTGTCCAGGTTCGCCCACACAGTGCACAGTGCAATGATATTAGAAAGGCGCGGGAAATTCAAATGATAATTTCTGATAACATCCAGGTGACGACTCAGAAAAGGGCGCCTCTGCTGTGGCAGACGCGTGCGGAGAGCGTGGACGGCGGGGCGCGAGGAGCGCGGCGGCCGACGAGTTCGCTCAGCGTCGGCGATCTGAGTCCGGCCGTCGCCACCGCCGCCGCCGCGCCAAAGCCGTCGCCGTTGGCGGCCACCGACAACGAACGACCGCAAACACTAAGGAAAATCAGCGAATGTCCCACGTAGTGAAACATTATTGTTTACGCTTTTATTTGTGTACATAATACGTATGTACATACATACATACATACTATATTGCGGGGTAAATTAATACATGTTCTTGCAACAAGATAAAGTATACTGAACGCTTCGATCATCTAAAAAAAATTGAACGGTGATCGGGAGAGCGCGATTGTGTACATGAGTGGCAGTAAGCGAGAGGTGTGGAAAAGAGAGAGAGGGAGAGGGAAAGAGAGAGAGAGAGAGAGAGAGAGAGAGAGAGAGAGGGAGAGAGAGAGAGGGAGAGAGAGAAAGGGAGAGAGAGAGGGAGAGAGAGAGAGAGAGAGAGAGAAGGGGGGGGGGCGGGAATCAGCCCAGCGTTAACTGCTGTCTACTTTACCCCATAGGAAATCAAAGCAAGCGAGAATCATCTCAATGAAGCGACATCATTTTCATGAAATCTTTTTCATCGTCTAATGATTATTATTCGATTGAAACTAAAATGAAAATTTGTGCATTATTAATTGAAGCTTCATTCTTAATAAAACGGCCAGCAATAAGATACATAGTTTTTAACTAGGAAGAAGTTTAACTATTTAATAAAATTATCATCTGGAGCTCTAACAGATTTTTTGAAAAGAATTATGTTAAGTATTCTTTTCGTCCTGAACTATATTCATCACTTCGAATTGAGATGCACCTAAACGGTACAAAAAATTATATAAAGGCGAGCTGGATTTCCTTTTCATCTTTCTTTTTTCGTTCACTCTATTCTCCACCAGATTATATTATCTCGGCGGTTCGTTTCGCATCCCTATCCCATTTAATTGTTAGCGCTTCATTATTAGATTTATCATTTATTCAATGTGCCTTTCTATTCCCATCACAACCATTTCCCTTACATATGTCTGTCGTGTCTGGCCGTCTCTGCCTGCTTCTCTTGGCTCTGGTCGCTTGCTCCGTCGACTCGCTCACGTGCTACAAAGGACTTTCGTTCAGTACCGATGATGAAGTACTTGGCGGCGTATTCGAGTTGGGAACTTGCAGTAAGAGGTATTCCAAATGCGGCAAGGTTAAACTACCTTTCTTCACGTAACAAAAATTTTCTTGAATCCAAAAATTTTCAGCTAAACGGAAAACGAATGCACAATGGTAAGTGCATACGTCAAATTTGTGTACAAAGATTGTTCGGGGGGCGCTTGTGACATTGAGGTTGGCAAATGTTTTTTGCTTGGTGAACTCCTGCAGATAATAGCATCATAGTTTTCTGTTTTTTTTTGTTTGTAAAACGGGAAGTTCTAATTGATTATGATTTAACTTTAGAAAGTTAAAAGAAGAATTGCAAGTAACCCTAAACTGCATCGCATGCAAGTGGATTCGATGAAGTGCTGCAAGGGCGACCTCTGCAACAGAGCGCTCCCAACGTCTTTTGCCCTCTCTCTCTGCACCTCCCACTCTTTGCTCTTTTCTCCTTCCACTTCTGAAGGAGTCCCACATTGCGTCGTAAAATATATGAGATTCCTTTCACAGAGCTATTACTTTGAAACTCTCAAATCATTCAGGCATGTTTTTAGACAGCATCTGAAGAGTCTGCCGATGGTCATCTCAATTCGCAGTGATGAATTTCAGTTCAGGACGAATACCGTGTGGTGATTTTAGATATTTAAACTTCTCCGTAATTGAGAACATTAGATGATGATAAGATTTCATGAAAACTGTCTCGCTTCATTGTAGGTGATACTCGCTCTCTGGAGAGTAGCCGAAGTAGTTTGTACATGTAACGATATGAAGCTTGGAGATTTGTAGAAGGGAGAATTATATGAAGGATGAAAGATGTGAATGGAGTTTTAGATTATTGGGTGTACAGTTGCTCTGCCAAGGGAACAATGAATAGAAAAAGGAAGCGGAATCTATGTAAATGGTAGAGGATCCGTGTGAAAGAAGATCAAATTATAGAATCATCTAACTAAATGTAAATTCTAGAAGAAATGGAAGAAATAAAGGAAATTTCCAAAGCAATTGGAAAACATTGTGGGATAGGAGAGAAGAAACAGCCTCGACGACTTCTCATCTGACTCGTTGTACATGCAGTGATGATTCCATCGAAGAGCACGGCTTTTTCTTGTTGGGCGACTGATCGATTAGAGAGAAGTGATTGCATGCAAGGCAAAGAAATGTGAGAGCAGTCAGAGCGATGAGACGTTGGATCACAAGAGGAATAAAGTGGGAATCGAGAAAGATAATGCGAAACAGGCAAGGGGAATGGTCGTGGGGGTCGGATAGAATGTTTGTTGTAGACAATTTTTCCCGACACCATATAGTGACAATGGACGCATGTAGTGGAAATATGCTTTAAATGTTTAAAAAAAAACTTTTGTTTGAAAGTATGCAATCCCGCCTGTTTTGAACTGTTTATTTTCGCATCGGGCCAATATGTTCATGGAATGCACGATTATCAATCACATCTGAGTTGGCGATCTGTAGTCTACAGTAACCCTGAAGCCAGGTTCGTTGGGAGTGTCAAGGTTAGCGCGGCCAATTTGCGAGTACTGGAATGCGTCTTTCCCACTGCCTCCTGAGAGGACAACCATGACCGAGATTACCGTATCACCGTTCAAATCTCCCGCCGGCACCTTTAAATAAGATGTTTTCTTTTTAAATTAAAATGTTTTGACACATTTAAATTGCATTTGGCTATAATAACGAACTGATGAATGTCCTGGCCAATTTTAAAGGCAAAATAAATAAAGATGGAACTATTGACTGAACCTCGAAAGGGACTCCGTCGCTTAGTTGAACGCATGACGGAGTCCATGCATGCACAGTCACCAATCCGCCTTCTTTCTCCAAGATTCCTGAGACTTGAATGACAACTCTTCTGGGAATGTTCTCCTTCGTCTTCTTGAAGTCGATCCGCCACTCCAACTCTGACTCATCGATTCCTTCCGCACGGCACAGATACGCCTTTCTGTGGTAGCTTTCCGGCTCCACCTTGCGCATGATGAATTTCGACTTGAAGACGCCGCGCGCCCATCCGGTGATCGTCGTTCCGCGGCCAGACGCCGTCGACAGCTTCGTCCTCGCTCGGTCGGAAGATGAAGCCGGCTCTATTTAAGTGTAGCAATTACACATAGAAAGGTTCTTTAGGAAAGTAAAGGAGTACCATAGAAAATGCTTTGAATGCGCGCGCTCATAAAGTTGCCTGTCGCTCGGTCGAGAGAGCATGTGAAATTGGAGGGCAGCTCTGACCTACCGTATATAATTCTCTACCCGCCAGTTTTCACGTTACTATTGCTCAGAATGAAATGGAAGAAAATCATTCAAACTTTCAGGATACATGTTTTACGCTAAGATGAACTTGTTCATATAGAAAAAAAAACTTAGGTTAATTATTCCCGGACGCCTAATCAAGGATACTATCACTGCGGTGATAATAGATAATTCGGTGGGACGCCTTTAGTTTTCCATGGGAAACATATAATTCTTTGGGAAGACGCCTACGGTGTAATAGAGGCTGCGTTGATCTGCGAGGAAGCAAGCAGCGTCGCTATGGCGACCACGAGGACAAGGACGGGCGGATGCATTCCACGTTGTCGAGAAGAGAGCGCTCATTTTTCAGTACCATCCATTACTTTTCTACCAAACAGGGATGGAGCCCTAAGAATCACATTAGATTGTCATGACTGTTGTGGGAGAAGTTGTTCTGAAAGAGTGTGTGGACGACAGAAAGACATATGATATGAGAGTGAAAGAGTGACTGTTCTGGCTGCTTATTCAGGGACGTGTTCTGCCACTCTTCCAGAACCATTCTTCGAAGGGGACGCCTGAATAAGGCGTGTTAAGTGGTCTACATATTCGTTTTTGAGAAGAATTCTATTCTGACACTGGCGCAGAAGATTGAACTGATCTCTGGATTCTTCGGGCATGAAGGAGGTGCAGTGAGCGAGCCGAAAACCTCTCTGTAACCGTGCCCTAATGAAGTGTATCGTTTTATTCACAGACATGTGTACATATATATATGTTCCTACGTTCTCGGCTTGGCCCATGGACGTGTCTCTTTTCTAATTTTACCATCCTTTCATTTGCGTATATTTGTTTAACCTCGAAAGGAAATAAATATTTCAACTGAACGAACAATCACCGCCTGGAACACCTCGAGCATTCATGTTTAACTTGCTGCATTTCAGGTCATTGCCGTGAAAGTTTGCCTTTTGGGTGGAAGCTTCAACGACCCACAAACCGTCTCATCTCCAGCTACGAACTGGCTTCACGCTCCATGCAGTTCATACTGATAGATTTTGAAGAAATGGTCGGAGATTTCTTATACGCTTAAAAAAAAGTGATGGTATTTATTTATTTTAGGAATATCCAACAGTTTCCGCGGCGTACTTCATATTTTCGAATCGTCTTCTCGTCTTACAATTAATGAGAGTAAATTACTATTATCTTAATCCTGAAAATTTGTTTTTAGCACTAAACACTAGTAAAGTGTTTTAAAGGAGGGGATCACAGAAAATGTTATGTGAAATTATAAATTGCTCGCCTCTCATGCTATTTTCATGCAGCGAGTTTGTACAACCTGCGAAATGGCACTCGAGAGTGAACGTGTCTACTTCCAGGGTAAACGCGGCTATTCGAATCGGAATTATAGTTTTTCGGTGATGGCCCTCCTTTAAAGTTGCAAATATCTGAAAATGGTTTTTTTTGCTGTAAAATGGCTTCACTAACAATGGAAATCAAGCATCTAAAGAAGTGGAAAACATGCATGTGATAATAATTAAATAATAATATTTTTTTAGGACAATGTGGTCTAGCATAATCGTGTTAGAATGGACATGTACCGTGTCGCGGCACCCTCACGGGCGTGGATGTCCTTTGGCAAGGTTTGGATGCCGTTTTTCTCGTCTTTGTTGTTTTGCCTCTGGCTCAAACCCGTTTTCTGTTCTCTCTCTCTCTCTCTCTCTCTCTCATTCTCACCGCCATCACTTGGCCTGTGTACCGCGGCATAAGAAGTAAAAAACAATTGGGATCTCTTGGAAAGAAATGATTTCATCACCTTGAATTCTTTTATATTTATTTCCTTTTTCTTCCCATTTCTATGCATTCTCATCTCATTGAGATGAGTCGCATTCATCTGCTGGCCTCCATATACTGATTATTGGCTGCTTCAACAACTTCAAGCTGTCTCGCATTCATAACTCACAAGCCATATCTTTAAGACGCTATTTATGTTGGGTTCGAGTGGACGGAGTGGAGTGGAGGGCGAGGGGAGAGGGAGCATGCGAAACGGAGAGGGTGGAGAGGGAGGGAGAAAGCGGCAGTTCGTTTACGCCTTCACCGTCGTCTGATGGAGGTTTTTTTTTTCAAGAATATTTATTTTTTACTTGAATAGTATATTTCATAAATAAAAAAATTAAATAAAAAAAATTCAAACTTGTGATCGGCAGCGGCCCTTTGCTTCTTCTCGTTGAGACGGTGGCCGTGCAGAAGACCCTCGGCGTCTTCCATCTCCATCGCCGTTTTCCTGTCTGAAAGACTACCGATCGATTAAGCAACAGAGCTGTCAACTGCCCGGCCCGATGGGCCATCCCGTGGGCCCGATTAGGCCCGATTATTTGAAAAATTTGTGTATACTCACCTGGTTTTAAATATTCCCATGATTTTTCTTCAAATCACTTGAAGAAAATCATTTAATGACTCTCTTCAAGTGATTCTCTCGCGCGACTTCTCGCCCCCAGCGCCGGCACGGCCTCAATGGCCGCGGCGGCGTCGGGGGCGAGAAGTCGCGCGAGAGACGAATCGACAGGTCCACCACGCACTCGCGTCCCTTTCTCTGCGATCCAGGTACTTTCCTTGGAACTTGCTTCCATTTTTGTACGGAGCGCACCAAAGCTGGGAGAGGTTCGTTCGGGTGATGGGACGCGCGTAGACGGAGACCTTGTGGGTGTCGAACTGAAAGGGTTGTTATTACTTATAATTAGTCTCAGATATTTAATATGATATTGTTTGAACTGTTGAGCTACCGTATACCTCGATTAGGTTTACTGTAAGGGTGTATTTTCGGTGTTACAGTATACCTCGAGGACGATTATGTAGTCGGAGAAGACCGTGATGCGGACGATGGTGAAGGTGCGAGCGCGGTCGATCATCCGAGACGAGTCGAGCTGGACGACCGCCGCTCGCCGATGACGGAACGAGCTGGGAATGGCGAAGCACATTTATTTATGCACTTTTTGCTTTTCACTTTGCACTATTCCTGCACTTCATGTCATCATTCTGTTGTAAATTTACTATAATTCTGAATAATTATTTCAGCTCATACGCTGAAGGCAACCGTCTAGATAAAAAATCTCCGGATATCTTGATGAAGTCCAGTACCTTGACGAGAAAGTCCGAATTCGTCATGTTGCGCAGGACAGGTCGACGCGATTCAGGCTCATCCGAGTGCGGGAAGAGGACGAAGGAGATGTTAGAGGCAGCCAAGGAGGGCTAGAAGGGATAAATGAATCAATTATGAAAATAAAATCTGAATAATCAAGGTGGGTGGAAAATAAAGAAATACGATGCTCATGGACGAGTGAGAGCGTGAAGGGGTGGAATAAGGGAGATGGGAAAAGGAGGAAAAGATGAAAAAGGAGACAAGCCGCTCACCGCAGAAGATGTTAATCAAATAGCTGAAGAATTCTCCGTTGCCGCCTCTTCTCTTCAGATTCGTTGCGAAATATTGCACTTGTAATTGAATAGGCAATTAACGAAAAGAGCACTATGAATAGCTGCCCTATGTGGAAACAGCCGAAATATCGCGTAAACTAAAATTTTTATACCTATGTCTGAACTTGTCACGTGTCAAATGCAGTTTCTGTTAAGGTGGGAAGTTTCTGGTAGCAAAGAAAAATGTGCATTTCTTAAAACATTTCTGAATAACCGAAGAATCTGAATCAGAAGCAGCAAATTTTGCATTAGTTTACAAACAGATTTTTTTTGTATTGCTTAAACGCAACTGCCTTTGAAAACTAAAATTATATATAAATAAGTATAAAACATTCGAGGCCATGTGTCGCGAAGGCAATTACGAAAAGAAAAATTGAAATTGACAACAAATAAAATTCCTTTTTGCTTTTCGTTCTTTTTTGTTAAATTATTATTTCGTAATATTATTGCCCTGATTTCAACCGCTTTCAATTCCCATTACGATTAAAGTCTAAATTTTCTAGAAGCATTGGAAGTTTCTGGAATGCAAAAGATTAATGCAAATTAAATATTTTAACTGTTTCCTGTTGATCTCACGTTATCAGTGCTTCCAAGTGCTATTTCAAAAGTTTCGAGGAGAAAACTAAGGATCTAAATTGCGTTTGAACTTGGCGATTTGCGCCTATTTCTTTCGTTCTCACGTTGAAAGTGCTTTTCTGGATCTTTATCGAAGTTTCTAGAAGAGAAAAAGGAGTATGCAAATGAGCTTTTCGGAGAGAATAAAAGGGGGTTTCCAGCCCATTTCCCATCATTCCCGTCTTCGCTCTCATAGGATGCTTGTTGAAGACGACAGATGGATCTGTTTTGCCATCCAGCCCATCGGCTCGCCTCTCCGTGGCAAGGCGGTGAATTTCCCTTCCCTTTCCTCCGTCCCCTCTCTATCTCCATACCATCCAATTCAATACATAATTTCTAATCTTTTGCCCTTAACAGGTCCGCGTGCCCGGCCAGCAGAACATGTACGTGGCGCTCAAGTACGGCATTCCAGTCAATGGACGCGCCTGGACTAACAACGGCGTCGTCGAGTGCTCCATCCCGTCTTCCACGGTAGATCGGGGCGTTGAGAGTCTAGCTCTTTGCACTTCAAGGCGGTCAACATCCGGAGGAATTGTTCAGCTACTGTTGACCCAATCGAAACAAAAGCTTTATGTATATAAAACTGAACATTTTGAAAACTTTTCCAGGGCGAGCTGACCGGCAAAATTCTCGGCGGGAAGATAAAGGTGCTCACCTACGACGACAACTACAAGACCAAGGGATTCTGGTCGGTTTTGAGCTGATATTTTTTAAAGGAATAACGCAAGCTGATTTAAAGCTTCATTACTTTCTTAACATCCTTAAAATTGAAGGTACGAATGGCTGCCGCTCTCGACGATCGACGAAGAGAAGACGCATCTCGAGATCGTGACTTGCGGCAACTCGGTGCCCATCATGCGCAGCAAGGTAGAGTTCGTTTCAAGAACGAACAAGAAGATCAATACACGAATCTAGAAATGAACTTAAGTAGAGACGGAACGAAATAAAATCATTTGAAAATAATTAATTGCAGGAGGGCAAGGATCTCGTGGGCTACTACGACCTCTCCACGCAGATTGCGATGATCAGCTACGACGGAAAATCGGAGCAGAAGGCTGGCGGAGAGACCAAGGTGATCGGAGATCTTCTTTGAGCAATCAGAGAGCAGTTTTGTGAAGTCTGAAAGGGTTTGAAAAAAGAAGAAACTTCAAATAAAGGCAAAAAATATATAAAGTACCGCGACGCATTCCCGAGCCTTCCTGTCCTGGTTGGACACTAATTTATAAAATATAAAATTCAGGATTAAAATAAAGAAAAACAAATAATTTATAATTTCAAAACATTCACAATACATTTAGGCAGACAACCGTGAGCTGCGCACCCCTGGCGGCGGCTCGATGAAGCAGTACGTCGCGCTGTGGTACAAGGACGGCGAGCCGGTCTTCGGACGCGCCTACCCGGACGAGGCGGGCAAGGTCAGCGAGAAATGACAGTTTCCTATTCAAGCGCCATAGCTTCAAACACGAATAGATTAGTTGCTCAAAGGAACAATTGCTCCCCTTTCAAGGTCATGGCCAACTTTGCCATCAACGGCCAGGAGAAGGCGGGCGGAGAGATTGGCTCCTTCCAGATGATCACGCTTCCACCACCCGGCAACGTCCGATTATCAACATTAAGAGAGCCTCTCTGTTAGGATCAAGCAGTCCTCAGTGGGAGCCTGCCCCGGGGCAAAAATTTCTGATTTGGTTATCCAAAATTTAATTTGGGGTACCCATGCGTACTATGAAGAAAATTAGAAGGTCAATTTTGTTATAAAATTTTTTTCCTTGTCTGGGCATGCAAATGTATGGAAAAAGTTGAAGTCCCCATAACTTTCTTTAATATCAATATTTTTCAATTTTCTTTTTTAACGGAATCAACGTTGGATTCTGAACAAAATCAGCCCAGATGTCTTTCAGTTAACTATTTTTTTCACATCGAAAAATTACTTTTAATATTTGAATTTGACGGTTAAGTACCTTATACTCATTTGTGTGTGGGTGTTATATCTCAAAATGTAGAGCATTAAAAACTGTATAACATATATTCTTTTCGCTTCGTGTGCACTACCCCTAAGGGGTGGAAAATAGGCTCAAATATGGGTACCTCGGATATGTAGGATTCAAGGAATGCGTGAAAAGAAGTTAAATTCTTGTTGTAACATAAAATGAACCATTTCATTCGATTCAGCACGTGCTTCTTTACAAAAAAGCTCCATATCAAAATTTCATAAAATTATCATCTTCCATGAAAAAAACGCATTTTTCGATTTTTCAGCCATTGTCAGAAAATGACCTAAAACTATCTGAATCGCTGTATTTTCAATGTTTTCAGTGAGAACAGAATGCGGATAGTACTATTCAGTACGCGACAAAATTCTCTACAACATAAAAATATTTACATCTGGATAGGGCTTCCCTACCAATGACAGTATCGATTTTCCTAAGGCGGTCGAATCAAAACTAACAGATCCGCATTTTCCAACTTTTCGTGCAATCTTAATGTTTCTTACTCATCCAATGCATCATTCTGCTCGACGAAGCACACAAAGGTCAGAACCGATGTTTGTTTTACAGATCTCTCGTGGTAAAAGCCCGCAAAAGGGTTTGCACGCGCGCGGGTTCGAACCTGGGACCCATGACATTCGACGTGCACAACCAATTGGCTAAAATGACGTTATAAAATTCATTTCTGGAAAATGGCAAAACCAATCTTAAAGGTTGACCTATCAGCCGATAGCTATTTTTGCGCTCTATCGAAATAAATATATCCGCCAAACAGTGTAAATTGACGGTAAGGTCAAATAAGTGGCCAAATTATTCGAACCCAAAAAAGTAGATCAAAAAAGCTATTCATCATAACGTGATGTATGGGAAAGTTGTTCGTCTGAGCGAAAGCTATAGAATGGCATATAACATGTGGGGACAAGTTCAATCCGCGAGCAATAACATCCGCGGTAATGGCGCTAGGTCGTATGAGAACCGCCGGATGAGAATACCCCGGATGAGAACTTTGGCCGGTCGGATAAGAACCGACCGAGATGAGAACCAAGCAGATGAGAACCAAGTAGATGAGAACCAAGCAGATGAGAACCGACCGTGATAAAAATTCGCCCTGATCAGAGGATCTGTCCCTGATGAGAACCTAGCGGAAAAAGTCATTTCTAGGTTCTACCCGTATGAGAACCTAGCGGGAAAAGTCATTTCAAGGTTCGACCCGGATGAGAACCTAGCGGGAAAAGTCATTTCTAGGTTCTACCCGGATGAGAACCAAGCGGGAAAAGTCATTTCTAGGTTCGAGCCGGATGAGAACCTAGCGGGAAAAGTCATTTCTAGGTTCTACCCGGATGAGAACCTAGCGGGAAAAGTCATTTCTAGGTTCTACCCGGATGAGAACCTGGCGAAAAATGTCATTTCTAGGTTCGAGCCGGATGAGAACCTAGCGGGAAAAGTCATTTCAAGGTTCGACCCGGATGAGAACCAAGCGGGAAAAGTCATTTCTAGGTTCTACCCGGATGAGAACCTAGCGGGAAAAGTCATTTCTAGGTTCTAGCCGGAGGAGAACCTAGCGGGAAAAGTCATTTCTAGGTTCTACCCGGATGAGAACCTGGCGAAAAATGTCATTTCTAGGTTCGAGCCGGATGAGAACCTAGAGGGAAAAGTCATTTCAAGGTTCGACCCGGATGAGAACCAAGCGGGAAAAGTCATTTCTAGGTTCTACCCGGATGAGAACCTAGCGGGAAAAGTCATTTCTAGGTTCTAGCCGGAGGAGAACCTAGCGGGAAAAGTCATTTCAAGGTTCGACCCGGATGAGAACCAAGCGGGAAAAGTCATTTCTAGGTTCTACCCGGATGAGAACCTAGCGGGAAAACTCATTTCAAGGTTCTACCCGGATGAGAACCTAGCGGATAAAGTCATTTCTAGGTTCTACCCGGATGAGAACCTTGCGTGAAAAGTCATTTCTAGGTTCTACACGGATGAGAACCTAGCGGGAAAAGTCATTTCAAGGTTCGACCCGGATGAGAACCAAGCGGGAAAAGTCATTTCTAGGTTCTACCCGGATGAGAACCTAGCGGGAAAAGTAATTTCTAGGTTCAAGCCGGATGAGAACCTAGCGGAAAAAGTCATTTCTGGTTTCGTTCCTGACCGTGCGTGAGTATTTTTTTATATCTTTCACAAGAATTAGCATAATGTTTTTCAAAAGAATTAGCATAATTTATGCTACAAAATAAAGACAAAAAGACAACTCTTTAATATGTTTTGAATGAGACTCCACCAGCGCCCTATTATGTTATTTGCACAGATCAGGTGTCGACCTGCTCTGCGCATTTGAAAATAAATGAACGCATTGGCTTCTTCGCTTCGTTTATTACCTTTGTTAAGATGCCCCGCGGAAAACCAGCTGATGTTTATTCGAAAGACGGCAATCTTTACAACAAAAAGAAGACTCTGGCTGATGGTTCGCAGTTGCTTCACTGCTTGAAGAGGAAGGTGGGCTGCGGAGCTACAGCTTACCTTCGACCATCGAAGCAGATTTCTGTGCACGGAAACCATTCTCATCTTCCAGATGAACACACTGCAGAGGTTTCTCTTATGCTATTTCTTTTATTTACTTCCGTTTAATTGATTGTTTTGAATTAGTCTTTAAATAAATGCAAATCATTTGCTTTATAAGGCAGCAGTTGCTCGGCGTGAGCTGGCGCGCATGGCTCAAACAACACTGTTGAAACCCCGTGAAGCAATCGTCCTGTAAAAGGCTGGCCTTACTGCGGAGGCACTTGAAGTGATAGGTAAGGAGCGTTACAGATAATACTTTTATACATATTTTGTTGTGATATGATTCACATTCTGATGGGGAAAAAACTCTGCAAAAGTCTTTCCCGTTTTCATTCAGACTATTAGCTGCACATGACTGTGATAATTGCCATTGAAGGAACTGATGAGGCGATGCGTAAGTGCTATAAAAGATCCAGACTGTGCGACCAAGACGAATTGCTGGCCGATACTTCTCCATTTTCTTTCTTTGGGAAATTCGCGCGCACATTTGGTCAGTTTCATCCTTTGTTTTACTTTCTTTATAGTATTTGTCTTTGCTCGCTTTTATTTTAGTTTTTTTTTTAAATGATTGGCTCATTTTGTCGTTAGTTGGAAACCCTTTGTGCTTTAGGAGGTGAAAGAATGCTTCTTCATGACTCTGGGCCATCAGATGCGAAGCGATTTGTAGTATTCGCATCTGATCACCAGTTGCGAATGCTCTCTAATTCAAACGAAGTAAGCTTATTTTTCTTTTCTGAAACCATTTTTCTTCGTTTACACCCTTGTTAACAAAATCTTTAAAAAATACAGTTATATTCGTCACGTGCTCATAATTAAATGATTATGCCATCCTCAGATATCCATCGATGCAACATTCAGGCTGCTCCTGAGGGATTCGATCTCGTATGGACAATTCACTGCTGAGTAAAAAACTATCATTCTATTGACAGATATATTTTTGCTTTTTTTTATAAGTTAACAATTTTTTTCTCATCCGGGTCGAACCTTGAAATGACTTTTCCCGCTTGGTTCTCATCCGGGTCGAACCTTGAAATGACTTTTCCCGCTAGGTTCTCATCCGTGTAGAACCTAGAAATGACTTTTCCCGCTAGGTTCTCATCCGGGTCGAACCTTGAAATGACTTTTCCCGCTAGGTTCTCCTCCGGGTAGAACCTAGAAATGACTTTTCCCGCTAGGTTCTCATCCGGGTCGAACCTTGAAATGACTTTTCCCGCTAGGTTCTCCTCCGGGTAGAACCTAGAAATGACTTTTCCCGCTAGGTTCTCCTCCGGGTAGAAGCTAGAAATGACTTTTCCCGCTAGGTTCTCATCCGGGTAGAACCTAGAAATGACTTTTCCCGCTTGGTTCTCATCCGGGTCGAACCTTGAAATGACTTTTCCCGCTAGGTTCTCATCCGGCTCGAACCTAGAAATGACATTTTTCGCCAGGTTCTCATCCGGGTAGAACCTAGAAATGACTTTTCCCGCTAGGTTCTCATCCGGGTAGAACCTAGAAATGACTTTTCCCGCTAGGTTCTCATCCGGCTCGAACCTAGAAATGACTTTTCCCGTTAGGTTCTCATCCGGGTCGAACCTTGAAATGACTTTTCCCGCTAGGTTCTCATACGGGTAGAACCTAGAAATGACTTTTTCCGCTAGGTTCTCATCAGGGACAGATCCTCTGATCAGAGCGAATTTTTATCACGGTCGGTTCTCATCGGCTTGGTTCTCATCTACTTGGTTCTCATCTGCTTGGTTCTCATCTCGGTCGGTTCTTATCCGACCGGCCAAAGTTCTCATCCGGGGTGTACTCATCCGGCGGTTCTCATACGACCTAGCGCCGCGGTAATGTATCACCAACAAATTTACTTTTCAAAGGACTTCAGGGCACTTTTTCTCCAAATATATTTTCTCCAAAGAATAGATAATAGTGACTGATAAAGAATGTCTTCTCTATTAGTAAGAGTACCGAAAAAGTGCCCTGGAGTCCGTTCAAAAGTCAATATTTTGGGTGGACATTTTCGCGGCTGTTATTGCTCGCAGATTGAACTTATCCCCACATGTTATATGCCATTCTATAGCTGTCGCTCAGACGACCAACTTTCCCATACATCACGTTATCATGAATAGCTTTATTGATCTACTTTTTTGGGTTCGAATATTTTGGCCACTTATTTGACCTTACCGTTAATTTACACTGTTTGGCGGATATATTTATTTCGATAGAGCGCAAAAATAGCTATCGGCTGATATGTCAACCTTTAAGATTGGTTTTGCCATTTTCCAGAAATGAATTTTATAACGTCATTTTAGCCAATTGGTTGTGCACGTCGAAAGTCATGGGTCCCAGGTTCGAAGCCGCGCGCGTGCAAACCCTTTTGCGGGCTTTTACCACGGGAGATCTGTAAAACAAACATCGGTTCTGACCTTTGTGGGCTTCGTGGAGCAGAATGAGGCATTGGATGAGTAAGAAACATTAAGATTGCACGAAAAGTTGGAAAAAGCGGATCTGTTAGTTTTGATGCGACCGCCTTAGGAAAATCGATACTGTCATTGGTAGGGAAGCCCTATCCAGATGCAATGGATGTATGTTGTAGAGAATTTTGTCGCGTACTGAATAGTACTATCCGCATTCTGTTCTCACTGAAAACATTGAAAATACAGCGATTCGAATAGTTTTAGGTCATTTTCTGACAATATCTGAAAAATCGAAAAATGAGTTTTTTTCATGGAAGATGATAATTTTATAAAATTTTGATATGGAGCTTTTTTGTAAAGAAGCACGTGCTGAATCGAATGAAATGGTTCATTTTATGTTACAACAAGAATTTAACTTCTTTTCACGCATTCCTTGAGTCCTACATATCCGAGGTACCCATATTTGAGCCTATTTTCCACCCCTTAGGGGTAGTGCACACGAAGCGAAAAGAATATATGTTATATAGTTTTTTTAATGCTCTACATTTTGAGATATAACACCCATACACAAATGAGTATAAGGTACTTAACCGTCAATTTCAAATATTAAAAGTAATTTTTCGGTGTGAAAAAAATAGTTGACTGAAAGACATCTGGGCTGATTTTGTTCAGAATCCAACGTTGATTCCGTTAAAAAAGAAAATTGAAAAATATTGATATTAAAGAAAGTTATGGGGACTTCAACTTTTTCCATACATTTGCATGCCCAGACAAGGAAAAAAATGTTATAACAAAATTGACCTTCTAATTTTCTTCATAGTGCGCATGGGTACCCCAAATTAAATTTTGGATAACCAAATCAGAAATTTTTGCCCCGGGGCAGGCTCCCACTGAGGACTGCTTGATCCTAACAGAGAGGCTCTCTTAATGTTGATAATCGGACGTTGCCGGGTGGTGGAAGCGTGATCATCTGGAAGGAGCCAAAATCTCCGCCCGCCTTCTCCTGGCCGTTGATGGCAAAGTTGGCCATGACCTTGAAAGGGGAGCAATTGTTCCTTTGAGCAACTAATCTATTCGTGTTTGAAGCTATGGCGCTTGAATAGGAAACTGTCATTCCGTTAAAAAAAAGAAAATTGAAAAATATCGAGTTTGAAGCGAGATACATCAATTCAGAAATTATCCATACTTTTACCTGTTCACGGAAAAATATTTTTTGAAAAAAAATTTTTGCCATTTAATATTGTTACTGGGGCAGAGTGCCATGCCCGACTATGTTTTCACATTCGAAATCCAACGTCTGGATCTGGGGCACGCCCTACTGGAGGCATACAGAGAGGCTCTCTTAAAAGATACGTAGCCAAGTACACTTCTTTTCTTTTTAGCAGGGCCTCGACTACAAGTGGCAGCCCTTCTCGGATGCGAAGGCGGGCGCTGGCGGCGATCAGGTCGTGGCAATAATGATCGATCAATAAAATGAAACCATAATATCAATCAAGATCTCTGGATCTGGGGCACGCCCTACTGGAGGCATACAGAGAGGCTCTCTTAAAAGATACGTAGCCAAGTACACTTCTTTTCTTTTCAGCAGGGCCTCGACTACAAGTGGCAGCCCTTCTCGGATGCGAAGGCGGGCGCTGGCGGCGATCAGGTCGTGGCAATAATGATCGATCAATAAAATGAAACCATAATATCAATCAAGATAATCAACGAAAGATTCTCAGATCGTAAAAAGTCGGTGACTCTTTGCCTTGCATTTTGGCCGATGGCACAGGCGAGATTCTCGGCAATCTCAACATGGCCAAGGAGGTCGCGACCGCCGGCCTCGGCGGCGAGGAAAAGGTTTGATTAATAATTAATTAAATAAATGAATTAATAATTTATTTCAGAAAATTATCGGGCCTGCTTGTGGCGCTCTGCTTGTCCTCACCAAGCGCAAGATCTAGCCAACTCTGCTTCTAACTTCCCTTCCCCATTCCCTGTCCCATAGTCCCACCTTCAACCACGATAAATGCATGAAACATTTCCGTTTGTTATTGCCTTTTTCACATTATCAGCCCAGCTGGAAATTTCATTAATAATTTCAGAGGGAAGAAATAGCAACAAGCTATTCGAAAGTCAAAAGCAAATGCAAGGTTCCATTGTGACAGAAACGAAAAGGAGACAATGCTTGTCACACAAAGATGACACGATGACTATTGAATATGCATTGATATTTCATTTTACGATTTTTTTTATACGATGGGAGCCCGAGGTGATCGATTTCTTCAGCCGTGAACTCTCATCGCTGCTTCCATCTCTCATGTCAGAACTGATAGTTAGTTTAAGACTCTAGAAATGTTATACGGATTCTCGAGTTTCATCGACCTTTCATATGAGAGGATTTCTTTTGTTCATGTAGAGTTCTTCCATCATCGATAAGATTACATATGCGGCATGGAAAAATCTAAATATATTCATCTAGCAGTTTTAAATGGAGAGAGAAATGCTTCAATAGTGCAATGAAAGATTGAGAAAAGATAAATTTCAATATCATGAATGAGTTTTTGGATCATTTCAATAGGCGGCAGCGCGCGCAGCGCCCACTCGTCAGCCTGGCAACGCCCATTCCCTTTCATTATAAGATATGTACATCATCATTATAAGGGAGCGAAAGGGAGTCATAGTAGGAGAGAATGAAGAATTGCTAATGGTAAGCAGTTGTATCAGAGTGAGAAATCTAACGAAGGAGAAAAAGAATAGAAAGTATGAAGTTAGGCGATGAATTGGAAAAGGATATTACAAAATGAGCCCGAGAATACCTCGCGATATGAGAAAGAAAGGAGAGGTACGGGCAATGAATGCTTTTGATCGAATGTAATGATGAAAACGATTCTCATTATTCGAGGAAGAAACGAAACGCGGAGCAATAAAAGCTATCGAGCCGAATGTTGGCTTTTGCAGAGAAGGAATATTTAGACATCATCTCCCTTGTTCGTCTTGTGACCTTTGGAATGTTTTAGACATGGACATCGCAGCTGTTTTATTCCATGTGGAGGGAGAATGGAAGGGAGAGAAGAAGCGAATCACTCCGCCTTGAGCGGGAGGATAACTTCTCCAACCTGTGCGCCAGCCTTGAAGGGCGCCTGGGGGTCGGCCTCTTCGGCAGGCACCTTTGTACATAAAAGGAATCTTCTAGTATAGCATAAAACTCATTTTTAGAGGTTGTAGCCTCTGATATTATATAAAAGGGGGAATGTTAGAGGCAGAGAAGAAGATATCAAGGGTCCGTTTCATTCTTGCAACTTCAAAATCTCTTGAATAGAAGGCACCTCTGCCCATTGGACGACAATCTTGTCCTCCTTGGGAGGGCCGGCGGAGCGGACGATGTCCAGCTTGGCGCTGGCCTTCGGCTCGAGGAAGCCGTACACCGGATGCACGCGGTAGTGGTCGTTGTTCGACGACTTCACCTAAAAGAATAACAGAATTTAAAAAAAGTTTTCTTGTTTAAATAAGCCCCTTATTAACTTTTACTCCAAATATGACAAAGGGCTTCCGTTCATGGATGAGTGAGTGCAAGGAGAATTAAAAGAATACTTTGAATGCGAGACGGGCGTCGGTGACGGAGACGATCTGGTGAGAAGCCTTGCCGCCAGAGGCAGCGAAGGCAGACGCGCCGGGCTCAACGTTGATTGCAGCAGCCATTTCGGAGAGACAGCCAAACGCCGGGCAGAAATGAAAGTAGAATGACTGCTTACTGCCACTCCCTCGCTTTTATAATGTTGTTTTAAGATACTTTGCATATTGCTCTTTGCACTTTATATGTGAGATCAGGGAAGGGCAAAAAGAGAAAAAAAGGTAGAATACGGGGCTCTATTCTAGTGCAGGCGTCCTAACCATCCCATGCAGAAATTAGGAGTCTCATGAAATAATAGGCATACCAACGTACACATAATAGGCCTTCTATAGAATTTAAGGCTCCTTAAATGTTTTTTAATTATATTTTTTTTATTAATGCATGAACTTTCAGGAGGAAAGAATCATCCCGAATGCATGCACTTTTTTGACATTGATTAAAGGAAGTATCCATTGAATAATTCTACAGTAGCTAATTCTCTACCCGCCAGTTTTCACGTTACTATTGCTCAGAATGTAATGGAAGAAAATCGCTCAAACTTTCTGGATACATGTTTTACGCCAAGATGAACATGTTCAGATAGAGAAAAACTTAGGTTAATTATTCCCCGGATATCTCCTTTAATGAAAAGGAAGGAATGCGAACGTCAAATTTTCACCGAGACATCGCCTCATCGTTACAATAACATTTCAAGTAATAATGCACGAATCTTCATTTCAATTCCAGCCGAATAAAAATGCCTAGACGTTAAAAATGCTTAGATGAAACGGTCTCGCTTCATTGAGATCATTCCCTCTTGTTTTACCTTCCTATGTATGTGGAGAGTGGGAGTTGGCGCAGGGTGAGCAACAGCTGCTGGCTCGTGCCGCTACGGACGAGCAATCGATAAGAAGTTCATTACTGATTAATAACGATGTTTCATTCTCAATAAGGATCTTAAAGGAGACCATAAGGAAAAACTTCTACCACGAAGTAGCTGACAGATTAGTAAAAAGTACGGTATGAAGAATAAGCAGAAATGGCACAGAAGCAAGAGGCATGGTGCTACTGCCCCTTGCCTCTGTGCCAAATTTTTTGAAAATGGCGGGAAAATAAAATATTCCCGAATTCAAAGTACAGAATCCTGTAAATTTCCTCAGAGCAGAGGCGTTTTTGTGACTTGTCGTTAGGGACACTTGCAAGTGAAGTTTCTAGTTCAACCTGACCAAATAATGGGAAAAAACAATACACTATTTCTTCGCCTCCGGACCTCCTTTAAAGACGAAGAGTGATTTGATGTTCAAAATATGTATGTATATACATACATATCTATGCACTATAAAAAGATCTCTTGGAACATTTTCAGCAATGTCACTTTTGTCTCTTTTGGTTGACAACTCAAACTCGGGGACTACTGTGGTCGGAGTAGACGAGTGGGAGGATCCTAAGCCAATGTTGAGCAAGTGGGCGGAGCCTAAGCCAAGGTCGAACGAGTGGGCGGAGCCTAAGGCAAGGTCGAACGAGTGGGCGGAGAATAAGCCAAGGTCAAACGAGTGGGCGGAGCCTAAGCCTACGTCGAAGGGGTGGGTGGAGCCTAATCCTACGGCAGCATTGGAGGGATGGGCGTAGGTAGCCTTTAAAGAAGGAGAAGACGATTTCTTTTGTTTTCGTGAATAAAGAAGAGTACTCTATTTTATGCATGCCACTGGGAAAGAATTCAGTTCGGAAGTTTACAAGCCGGGACACATGACACTACCTTAGAAAACAAAGAGTTCAAAACAATTGAAATTCTTATTAGATTTTCAATATTACTTATGTTTGAAATTCTTATTTTTTTTAATTATTTTTCATATCGACATAATTTCCATAGTATGAGTTTTCAGATAATCGTCGACGCAAATGAAAGTCAGATGGAAACCACCGAAGGAATGACGAACTGCGCCTCCGGGGTTGGACGTGTATTAACTGAAATCTCATTTAAAAGGAAACTCGAGGTTTTTTTCAGATTGCCGCTAGGACGTCTACTAAGAGAGCGCCTGAGGATACTACAATCGACGATTTTGTAACCCCTTCTGCAATTTATTTATCTCATTTTGGTTTTATCCATTGACGATTTTGGTAGGGACCCTTTGCGACCCGGTAGTTTGCTTATTTTAATGTTGTTTCTATATTTCTATGCCTTTATTTCTGTAAGGGGAATATGTACATATGTGCATCGCCGAGATCTTTATCTTTCGAGTCTTTTACTTTTTTAGTGCCCGACAATCACCACGACAACCAAGTCTGAGGCGTTTTGGATGGCTGGAAGGGAACAGAAGGTATTTCTAGATTTGGAAGGAAATCTTGCGAGACTTATCAAACAAAACTTCTTCCTTTTCTTATGGTCTATCTTTTTCAGAGATTGCCGCTGCTTGTGAAGAAACAGCTGGAGAAGGGCGAGAAAAAGGGAAGTGAGAAGAAGAAGAAAGAGGATAAGAAAGGGGAGAAGAAGAAAGAAGAGGAGAAGCAGAAAGAGGTGAAGACGAAGGAGGAGAAGTCGATACGAATCGACAACTTCACTGCATTGGCAAAGTGAGAGGAAAAGGGCCTAAATGTCGGAAATTTTTTTGAAGAAGTTTAAGTGAAATAGATTAGAATGCTATTCAGCCGCCAGACGACAGACAGACGTTTTGATTGAACTCTTTTTCGTCTTCAATGCCCTCTGCCCGACCCTCATCCCGCCTCTTACCACGTCTTCTGATTCCCTTCCAACTCCTTGTTATAAAAAAATTAAAGATCTTATCTTTTAACGGCACAATGCAAGAATCGTACAGACTACGTTGTGGAATACGTCGTTTCATCTCCTTTTTCGTGTGTGTCGAATTATATCGAGAGAAAAACAATGATTACTTACATCATACCTTTGTCGCCTTACTAAAGCTCATACCAAATTAAACCACTTTTAATTTCATATGAAGAAATTTGTTACTTTTTTATCACGCTTGCGCGCATGTGAGCACAAGTGGAAAGTATCAGAATTTCTTTGATATACATATGTATGTATGTAAGCGCAATTTCTCATCGCGGAAAAGAAGCTTTTCCGGGATGAAACTGGCATACAATGACTGCAGATGAAGACTCAATCTGGATTAATTACCCTTATGTTAGGAGAAGAAAAGAACTAACGAATGAGACAGAGAGAGAGAAGCGAGAGAACAAATATGAATTAAATCTAAGAAATGAAGAGGGCAATAAATAAATCGGTGACTGAAGAAGAAAGCTTGGTAAGAACAATTAGTAGGCAGAAAATCGGCCGAGGGAGAGAGGGAAGTGAAACCGCCCGCGCGGGGGATCGCGCCAAGGGAAGAATGAATAGAGAAGGAAGTAGAATGTGAATGAATGAATTAATTTATGACGGTATTACAAGTAATACACGTGGTAAACAATTAATAAATAATAATATTAATGATAATATGAAAATCTATACGGCCGAACGCTAACTAACGAATAACGTAATAAAGAAAAAAAATTTAAAAGAGAATTATGTAAATGAGAGGATGCGTGGGAAAGAAGATGAAATTATAGAAGCATCTAATTAACAAATGAAATATGAAATGTAAACTGCAGAAGAAATGGAATAAATAAGAGAAATTTCTAAAGCAATTGGAAACATTGAGGGAAAGGAGAGAAGAAACTGCCTCGGCGACTTCTCGTCAGTCTTGTTGAACATACAAAGAACATATGAGATTTAATAGGGCAACAAGGTATGATGTAAGTGATCATTGTTTTTCTTTCGAAATAATTCGACACGAAAACCGAGATGAAACAACGTAGTCTGTACGATTCTTGCATTGTGGAGATAAAAGATCTCTCAAAAGATTTTTTTATAACAATGGGTTGGAAGGAAATCAGAAGACGTGGTAAGAGACGGGATGAGGGTCGGGCAGAGGGCATCGAAGACGAAAAAGATTTCAATCAAAACGTCTGTCTATCGTCTGGCGGCTGAATAGCATTCTAATCTATTCAATTTAAACTTCATCAAACATTTTCCGACATTGAGGCCCGTTTTCCTCTCACTTTGCGGATGCAGTGAAGCCGTCGATCCGCATCGACTTTTCCTCCTTCGTCTTCTCCTCTTTCTGCTTCCCCTCTTTCTTCTTCTCATCTTTCTTCTTCTCCTCATTCTTCTTCTCCTCTTTCTTCTTTTCCTCTTTCTTCTTTTCCTCTTTCTTCTTCTCCTCTTTCTTCTTCTCATTTCACTCCTTCTCGTTTTTCTCCAGCGGTTTCTTCTCAGGTAGCGGCAGGCTCTGAAAAAAGGTAGAAGTTTTTTTTAATATGTTCAATTGACTGGCTAAGATCAACTTTTAAGTTCTCTCAAGACTACCTTCTGTTCCCTTTCACCCATCCAAAACGCCTCAGACATGGTTGTCGTGGTGATCGTCGGGCACTAAAAAAGAATAAGAAAAGATAAGAAATGATGGTACTATTAAACTATTCCCTCCCAAGAGGTCGAATTTTTTTTCGAAAAAAAATTTTTTTTTGCTGAAATTCACTCTAATAGCAGAATGGGCTACTCCATCATCTATTGTAGGTTCCTCAGGCGCTCCCTTAGTAGACGTCCTAGCAGCAATCTGAAAAAACCCTCAAGTTTCGTGTGAAAGGAGATTTCAGTTAATACCCGTCCAACCCCGGAGGCGCTGCTCGTAGTTCCTTCGGTGGTTTCCATCTGACTTTCATTTGAGTCAACGATAAGCTGAAAAGTCATATTATGGAAAGTATGTCGATATGAAAAACAATTATATGATATTTCAAATTGCTACGGCCCTTTGCACTCTCATTCTTGCGTGCTATTTTCACGCAGCGGTTTGTGCGACCAGCGAAATACCACGCGAGAATGAGAGTGAGGAATCACAGGGCAGACGCGGCAATTCGAATCTGCATTAAATATTTTTCGGTGATCGCGCTCCTTTAAAAACAAATTGGTCTCGCACTGTTATTGGAGTGCCATGCATGGGCGGCTTCGCTTGCGTGGGCGAGCCGGGGAAGAGAGGGCGACCAGGCGAATCCTCAGACGGCGATTGCTCAGGTACCATAGCACTGAAATGACGCGCAAGGAATTCATGTTTGAATTCATTTCGGCGGGAATCTCCAAAAATGCTACAGTACCGAGGAGAATAACGAAGGCAATTACGAAGGCGACGGAGAGAATAGCGAAGCCGACGATTGCAGTGCTCAGCGACACCTCAGTAAACACTTTTACTTAATGTGGAAGTGATGGGGATATTAAGACAGCACGAATAGACAGTAGATACTAAGTACCTGCGGCTGGCGGTGGCGAGACGTAGACGTTGCATGGCGCGGAGACGTTGTCGTTGCCTCTGGCGACGATGAACCGGAGAGCGAAGCTTGAGTGCATGGCGTGCTTTCAGTGCCTGGCGTGGTTGCAGTTCTTGGCGTGGTTGTAGTGCCTTTCGCAGTTGCTATGGCCGTAGAATTAGTAGCGATCAGCTCCTACAAAAAAACGATTACGGTCAATGCGCGCTTCATTATTTTAAGTGAAAAAATCTTTTAAATGGGTGGATATCTTATACCTGATATCTCTGGTGCAGTCGCTTCCTCATTTGCTCGTTACCAAGTGCTTTTTGTATAGCATGGATGTTGCACTCGTTGAAATAACAAGGACAAATGAGTCGCTTTTCTTCGCTGACTTCGCATCCCATTGGCAACTCCCTCTCCAGACAGCCACCCCGTTCGTTCAAGGACAACTCGGCCTTCCCATCTGATGTGTTGAAGTTGACAGGATAGAAGCATTCGTCATTGCAGATGATACTGGCATTAATTCCGTTCTCTCGTTTTGAACTGCAGTTTAATTTGACCTGAAAGAAAGAACTAATCGATAAATCGAACGCCAACAACCTTTGAGAAAATTTGTTAAGTGTTTATTTGATCATTTCAATGGTCAAGAAGCTTTTTTGAAAGCTTTCCCTAACCGCACGGAGGGGCTGGCAGAAGAAGAGAAAGAGGAGCACGATCTTGAGAAGCATGGGAGAGGAGCAGAGGAAAGTGGAGAGAGGAGAGAGCGTGGTGAAGAAGGAGAGCGATGCAGAAGTCAACCTCATGCGAGCGGAAGGCGATGATAGAATGATTTCATTTACCGAATTCTTTTCTTTTATACAGATTTTGAGTGAAGGTAAATGAAGGTTAACATGATACAATATGGAAAGTTGCACTTTTCATTCCTCTTCATCCAAAATTTGTAAGTCCTGAATCGCACTTCTTTCTACTTCTCACGTTCTTCGATGTATTCTTTCCACTTTAGCATCTTTGATATTTTGCGTATTAATATCGTCTTTCTTTAATAACTGCTACTTCGTGCATATTACTTTATTTTATTTTTTTAATGGTGGAATGTCGAAATATGTAAGGCATTGAGAGAAGAGAGACGAAGGTTTAAGGAAAGAAGTGCGAAGGAATTACACGTGACACCCATTCAGATGACCAAGTCGAATAAAATCATAAAAATTTTCCAAGCAAAAAAACGATTGATGGATGGCAAAAGCTAAGTCTTCATCACAGAATCGGTGGAGGCTTTAAAACATTTGACGGTCTCTCTGTAACGGAGTTCCTTATGAGATTTCCCAAGTAATTTATATATGAAAATTTATATTTCCAAAGACTTTTAACTCTGCATTCGTGGATGAAACCTTTCATTTACATCTATAAAAGAAATGCCAATAAGTTCCACATATGAAGTAAAAAAATTCTTCTTCTTAAATTTCATATGATGAAATAAAAAGTGGTTTAATTAAGGATGAGCTCTAGTGGAGCGGCAAAGGAATGGTGGCTTCCTGCGAGGTGGATCCCTATCAAAGTCATATTTGAGCTTCCTGCGTTGAGAGGCGGTTGTCCTTGAATGATTCATAAGTACTCTTCACTTCCTAGCGCATCCTATGTACAAATATTTTTTCTCGCCAAACTGAAATACCAACGGTTTCCGTAGTTCTTTATCAAACATCCGCTCGTAAAGTGACAACGTGAGAATGTGAAGAAAAAGACACTTTCGCTATGCTTCTAATGTTTGTACAACAACAATTGGTTCTTTTGGCGCCCAGAAGCAGCCACTGAAAGTGCGAAAGAAAGGAAAATAGTGCCTGAACGTAATGATAAAATAGGGAACCGGTTGCACAGTGGGAAAATTTTCTTTTCTAAGATTAATATTAAATTTAGTAAAGTTTCTTCAATAACTGTCAATGACAAGTGATCTAAAGATGTAAGTAAGTAATCATTGTTGTTCTTTCGAAATAATTCGACACGAAAGACAGAGATGAAACAACGTATTCCACGGTGTGACTTGTATGGTGCGAATCTGAATGGTAAAAGCTACTTTCGCTTGATCTTATGGCTAGGTTAAGTTAATTTGTTTTCTTTCCACCTAGATATATCTCGTCTCTTGACGGATTAGTGCAATAAATAACAACATCATGCATGTGTGAATAACGAACGAACGACAGACACAGAGATGCTAACTAGGAAAAAAACATAATCATCTACACGAAAAGGATCAAATCGCAACGAAAATATGCGTGAAAATCATTATCGATATTTTCATAACAATCGATATTATTAATGAGATAAATGAGAATATAAACGGGGATAAGCGTGGCAGCCGCGCGGCAAAGCAACGGGATAAGTATTCAAGCTCTCGTCATGGAGTATGCAGTAAGGCTTCAGAAGCACAAGTACATATGGTATGTATGCAAATTTCATAAGGATATATGCAAATTTAATATTTAGAAAAGATTTAAAAAATATATATGTCGATTAAAATAAGAAGAGAACAAGGGACATTCTCGCGAATCGGAGAACTATTCGCGCTTCTCCGTTTCTTTTTTTCTCGCTCGTGAATTCGTCTCGCATTCACGGAGAATTTGTATGCTGCATCATCAGAAAGAATTCCCGTTCATCGGGAAACAAATTATCGATTCTTTTGCAGTGATCGATTTCTTTCTTTTTGATGCTTTGACCCTTTGGCCTATGATCAGGGCGACTCGGCATTCTGCATGACTCGGAACAGAAAGAAGACGATGAGCGCGTGTAAAGCAACAAAAAAAAAACAGAAAAAAAGAATTAAACGAAAACAAGCAGCGCTAATGGTAAGTTGCAAAATGTAAAAAAAAGAAGAAAATAAAACAAATTCGAGTAGACTGAAATCAATAGCTTGTGCAAATAACATCAATAACATCCCTTCCTCTCTTCTTTTCTCTCTCTCTCTCTCACTCTCTTACTCTTTTTCTTCTATCTCTATAATTTTCTATCTTCTCTTCCCTCTCTCTTTCTCTCTTTCTATCTCTCTTTCTCTATCGCTCCCTCTCTCTCTTTCCGTTCTAGTTGCTCAGATTCTGGAAGTAGTATTCGTTGGCTTCAGGTGGTAGCTTCCAGCTGCACGCGGACAGCTCGAGCATCAACAGGATCATCTTGCGCGCCCAGGGCTCGCTCGCCTTGACGAACGATTATTTTTGCTTTATTGATTTATCGATTGACATTTAGTTTTCACTATTTTACTCTAGATTTATTTATTATAGAGCTAAAATAAAGAAGGAAACTACTTCTTGCTGATCGACAATAATGTAAAGGAGAGCAAATGTATGTACAAACATACATACCATCATGAACGCGTCTCGGATGAGGTCCTTGAAGGCAGACAGCCGATCCGGGCACTCGCGTTCGAGTTCATAGCCGAGCGAGAGCAGCGCCGAGATCAGCATCTCCAGCTGAGAAAAATTCCCTTCTTTATTGTCTGCGTCTCTCGTCTTCCATATTCTTCTCTTGGGGATTACGGTAGTTTCTAATGGTAAGGTCCCTGGACAGCGTCTTTAGGTAATCATTTTCCTTCCGTGATTTTATTATTGATGTCTCTTGGGCATGCGTTTCTATGCAGGATCCATATATCCCCCCCCCTTTGAGCTTTCAGCAAACTTTAGTAGTCATTTATTTATTTTAGCTCATAATTTAATTAGATTAAATTGCTCGCCTCTTCAATCTTGACAGTGTCCAGCACTGGCGGGCGAAGAAGATAGCCAAAGGAATCGAAGATGATGCTGATCAGCTCACCTGAAATGAGAGAGTGGAGAGAGAGAGATAGCGACAGAGAGAGATAGGCAGAGAGGCAGAAATAGGGAGGTAGAGAAGAAGAAAACGAGAAGTAATGACAAAGAAAGAGAGAGAGAGAAAGAGAGAGAGAGAAAAAAAGGAAAAAGTTCCTGACTGACCATTGCTGGCATCGCCAATGTGGACATACAAGTCGGTGATGAGCGAGAGAAGCGCGAGCCACGAGCGTAGCCGCTCTTGTCGCAGAGCGGCACGTGTCTTACAAGAACGTTATCGATTTATAGATTTCATATTATTATTTCCTCTTCTAAACCACTTTAGCACACACTCTGAGAGAATAATTCAAACTCCAATCAGTCATTGCTTTCACAAAGTATTAATGACAAGTTAAGTACAAAAAAAAAGAAATTATATATGTATAATAATAATAATGAAATTAACGTAGATCGAGGTAAAAAAAATATTGCAAAGCCAGCACCTCGAAATATGTCGAAATTCCAGTAATAAGACCACGTCGAAGTCCGATAAAGCATGAAGAGTCTCTGAAGAGCAATGCATTTTATAGTGGACGGGTAGGCGGAGCTACGTTAGCTAAATGGGGCGGAGCCTACTTGAGCAGTTGCGCCGCCTTCGCGACGGCACGTCCGGTGGTTGCGCCGCTCTCGACAGCGAAACGCGCCATCGCCTCGCCGACCTCGGCGCCCGACAGTTCGCACGAGAATTCACCTTGGCGAGAGGGGTTTCGGAAGTTAGAGAATCAGAGATAGAGAAAAAAGTTTCTTTTTTTTGCGCTTTTAAAATATTTACCTTCATCTTAATAAATGCTTGAAGAGTAATATCGAATCAACATACATATGTATGTTTTAATATAAAAGAAAATAAAAATGAAATAATTTAAAATAATAATGACTGGCGATGAGTCGCTCGAGATCGGCAGCGGCGGCGGTGCTCGTAATGCCGAGGGCGCGGAGGGAGACGCCGGCGTGCAGCGCCTCCTGCGGAGTGAGCGCGCGAGAGGACAGCGACGATTGCGCAGCCAGCGACGGCTTCTTCGACACGGCGGCAGTCGTCCCCTGTGCAATGACGACGACAACGTGATCGTGGTACAACGCTTGTATGCTTTTGCTTGTTTTAAAATTATACTAAATGGCAAGCTCCTTAAAAGGAGCACGAAACTCAACCCAATTTTATTTAAATTTTCCCGACTATTAAACTCCAGTCTCTATAAATGAGATGCCTTGTTTTGCTCCATAAAGAATTATGTAATTTTTGAGGGATGAAAACTGTTTTTTCCAACTTTTATCCCTCAAATGATGGAATGAAATATTGTGATATTCTTATGTTCCAACGATACCTTTCCAGAAGAGGCGATGGAGACTTGCGAGAGGCGATTGTTGGCATTGCCGCGCGCGGGGGGCGCGACCGGAGCGGAACGCTCGCTCGACTGATCCGTCCCAGTGCTCAGGGAGAGAGAGTCCAGCGACTTCTGTCGAGAGAAAGCTTTTTTGGCTAATCAAACAAAATAAATTAGCAGAGACTTTCGAGCAAGATTGTTAGAGAAGGATCGAGGATAAAGACGGAGAGAGAGAGCGAGAGCAAGAGTGAGAGAAATAAACATTGGTTATGTGTGAGAGAATGAGGAGAGACAATGAGGGATATCGAGAGAGAGAGAGAAAGAGGGGAAGAGAGAGAGAGAGGCTTCAAACCAACATACCCTGGACGCAGCGCTCTCATCAGAGAGTGTGCTGGATGCCCTAAGTCGAAGCGCCGGAGTTGTCGGCGAGGCGAGCGTTCTCTCGTGCTGTTCCGGAGCTGTAAATAAGGTTTTTGAAGAATGCAAAATTTTTATTTATCCATTTATTATCGTTTAATAGGTACAATTTTAAACATATTAATAACTGTCACAATACAGAATTAAGACGGAAAAAAGTGGAAAAAGGTTCTATTTTAATAATTTAATATTTTGTAAATAAAGAAAGTTGCTTGTAATAAATTCGTACTTTGCCCGTTTCGCTTCATTTCTTTATGGGTGCGGCCTTCGCCGTTGGCCGATGGCCTCGTGTCGGCGTTTACCTGACGAGGAAAATATTATTTTTAATCGAGCAAATTATAATTATAGAAAATGTTTTTAAAAAAAACCCACCGGACTAGGCGCAGAATTATTCCTTGTATTGTCGTAGGAAGAGAGAGATGAAAGAGGAAGAGGAGGACTGCTGGCGGTGTCGTGAATCGAGTTGTTGTTTTCGATGTTGGTGTTGTTCGCTGTTTGTGGCTGCTTTACACCGGCGGCCTCCGACGGTTTCGTTTTCGCGTTGGTCGAAGAGGGCTCGGCGCGAAGGCCTTGTGAATAATTGCTGATTATCTCCCATCCACTTTCATCTTATGTTTCGACCAAAATAAGAATTTCAGCTATATTTATTGGATTAAAAAATAATAATGAAAGCGTAACCGGGCGGTCGATAGATCTGCAGTGCTGGACGAGGTCCGGACTTGCGACTTTCTCTGCTGCTACCGCTGCTGCCGTTGGAAGCGCAGCCTCCGGCGGGAGTGTTGTTATCAGATTCGCAGCCGGCTGTAGGCATTTATTTGTTATTTATATTTGTTTAAATACTTATTTAAAATACCCGGTAATACTCATATAACTCTTCTACAATTATTGATTTGAAGAACGATTTAACTAATAACGATTATTATGATCTGGTATTGAGCAAAGCAGATAGAAATCGATCTAGGTTCTAGAGGGAGAAAATGTGATGGAAAAAAGAGATAATGAGATTCAGACAAGGAAGAGACGTACAAACTGCGGCAGCTGCCTCGAGTACGGAAGCCGCTTCCACTGTCGACTCGCCCATCGCTGCCTTGCCGGAACCTGGCGAGAGAGAGTGAGAGAGAGAGGGAGAGAGAGAGTAAGAGGGAGAGAGAGAGACTAAGAGGGAAACAGAGCGTGGGTGAGAGGGCGAGAACGTCGAAAAGAACAAGAACCACAAGCGCCGATTAGCAGTGATAAAATTGATTGCATCGACAAGAGTATGCGCATGAAAAAGTGAATACAAATAAGGAGTAAACAGCAAAGTATAGACGAAGACAGATGGAGTTTATAAGAAATTGAGGTAGAGGGGAGCGAGAGAGAGAGAGAGCGAGCGAGACAGAGAGAGAGAGAGAGAGAGAGAGAGAGGGAGAGAGAGATGGAGTTAAGAGAATGAGCGAAAGCGTAAGAGCGAGAGAAAGCAGACGAAAAATAGCCCACGGATCATCACACTCCCAGGGTTGCATTCATAAATATCAATGTGAAATATCAATGCGAGAAGTCAGGTGACGACAAGAATGGAAGAGGAAGGGGATACTCAGTGTCACGGTGAGAATTGTGGAAGAGAGAGTTAAAAGAATTGGAAGGAGAGAAAGACAGAAAGAGAATTAAAGACAGAGAGAGAGAGAAAGAGGGAAAGAAAGAGAGACAGAGAGAAGAGCGTTATGCAAGTGAGAGAAAAATGAACAAAGAGAAGCAGACAGGAAACGAGAGAGACAAAAGGGTAGATTGTGAGAGAAACATACACATATAAAGAGAAGGAGAGAGAGAGAGAGAAAGAGCGAGAGAGAGGGAGAGAGAGAGAGATAGAGAGAGAGAGAGATAGGACAGCGAAGCTTTGATCGCAAGTTATCAGACACAGAAAGAAAAATAATTCAAGTACAGAAAGTGGGTTGCAAATGAATAACAATCGCTGGACAATGATTTATATCTGATATTGCGGACGCAGGCTACTTCGTTAGGATAACGTGTTACGTCAGATCGTATTTCGAGAGAGGAAGAGAGAGAGAGAGAGAGAGAGAGAGAGAGAGAGAGAAACAACTCCTCAAGACAACATGTCATTTAAAAAAGGCCATAGAATACTTCATAGAAGATTGTCTAAAAGTGTAGAAAATTTTGTTTGGTGTGTCCACTACTGCGCTTGAAATGCAATAAAAGATGTGACGAAAATGATTGTAACTTGGGTAATATTATCAGGCAGGTAAATATCTAAAATATATATTTTGGCAGAGAGCCAAAACTGACACTCAACCGCTCGAGCAGCGACGCGAACATAGAATGCTCTGCGATATTGACCGGGTCTATGTACTTGTACCTATCGATGAATGAGAAAGACACACACAATTATCGAGTCGAGAAGAGTGCGACAGATCATGCAAATTCTACTGACAGGCCATCAGAAGAAGAAGAACAGCTGGAAAAAAGATGGAATACATTATGCTCACCCTTTCCCACTCTCTCTCACTCTCTCTCTCGCTTTCTCTCTCTCTCTCTCATACTCTCTCTCTCTCATTCTCCTTCTTTCTATCTCTATCACTCTACTTCTAATTCTCTGTCTCTATCTGTTCATTCGCTTTCTTCTCCATCTCCCTTACTTCCCCTGTATTTGTTTATCAGAATCTTGCTCTCTTTCAGTCCTTACTTTCTTCCCTCTATCCGTCCATTGCTCGTAGACATCCTCCTTTTTTCCTTTATCATTATTCTCCCGTACTTTAGCACAGCTCCCAGGTTCTTCTTCTTCTTTCATTATTCCTCCCACTTACTCTTCCTCACTTCTTATCCTGCTTATCTCACAAGAACAAAGAGCGAGCAATGTGGTGGTGCGCCAAAAATCACATCTGTCTCTAATAAATCCGATTTGCAGCATTTGTCGCTGTTGAGTAGAGAGAAAGAAGGGCTAGAGAGAAGCAACGATCGAAAGAGAGAGAGAGAGAGAGAGAGAGAGAGAGAGAGGGAAAGAGAGTGGATACAGCGAGATAGGGAAAAGAGAGAGAGAGAGAGAGAGAGAGAGAGAAGAGAGAGAGAGAGAGAGAGTTAAGGAGCGAGAAAGAGAGAATTCAAGACGAGTGAAATTCGATCTGTCTACTAACAGAAGTAATATGCAGGGCCGTGGGCACATTACATTCTCTTATTGTTATACGAAACTTTTATTATTGTCGTAGATCGAAAACATAAATAAAATTTCCAATCACTGATGGTGAGCTTCACTTTGAGTGGAAACATATTAATCAAGGAACGTCGAATACTGATAGGTACATACATACATTTCGTTGAAAAAAGTGATATAATTTTTTTACATAAAGGATTAAAAACTGAAAGAGATAAAACGGAAAGCACGCCTGAAGAGAGATAAAGGTGGAAATGATAAACGATGAGAGACGAGAGGTTGGCAGAGAAAGAGAGAAAAGATCGGCGAGCTCAGACTCGCTCGCTTGTTATGCTTGACGAGGAGCAATGGGAGAATCGTGTCAAAAAGGCGGATGAGCCAGAACGAGAGAAGGAGGGAAAGAGAGAGAACGAGAGAAAGAGAGAAAGATAGAAAGAGAGAAGGAGAGACATAGAGAGAGAGAGAAAGATAGAGAGAGAGTGGAAGAGATCGAGAGAAAAAGAACATCTAAAAATGATAGAACTTTAGAGGAGAAGAAGAGAAAGAGAAGGCAGTAGATTGAGATGGAAAACGTCCTGGTGATGAAAGGCGCTTTGTACACGGCTAATGCGCGAGCAAGTCGAGAAGGGAAAGAAGGAGAGAGAGAGAGAGAGAGAGAGAGAGAGAGAGAGAGAAAGAGTGAGAAAGATGGAGTGATAGAGAGAGAGAGAAAGAGAGAGAGGTAGTGAAAGAGAGAGAAAGTGCTTGGGAAACAAAGAGTGCGACAAAGTGATGCGGATGATGTTGTCAGTGATGGTTTCTCCCTTCATCTCTTTCTATCACTCTTTCTCTCTGTGTCTCTCTCCCCTCAGCCTCTCTCTCTCTCTTTCTCTCTCTTTGTATCTTTCACTCTCTGTCTATGTCTCTCTCTGTCTCTCTCTCCCTTTCTCTCTCTCTCACTGAGAAGGAGTGCGATAGACTGATGGGAGCAAGTGGGCAGAGATGCAGTATAGCAGAGTGAAAGAGTAGAAAGATAGTGAGAGAGGTGGAGAGGCAGAGAGAGAGATAGAGAGATAGAGAGTGATGTGATAGAGAGGTTCAGAGAAAGAGAGTAATTGAGACAATGAAGAATGCAGTTCCGTCTATCACTGATTTTCACACACTTTCTCCTTTCCAACCCTCTTTTCGTTTGTCGCTCGAACTCCCCTTTTTTCATATATCGTTAATATTCATGTTTGGTGGTCATTCCGTTCGCTTAAGTCTGTCTCTCTCTCTCTCTCTCTCTCTCTCTCTCTCTCTTTCTTACTCTCTCCTCACCTTCGCTCTCTCCTCTCTTTTCCTCTCATTATCACTTCTCTCTCTCTCTCTCTCTCTGTCCTACTCTCTCACCCACATATTCATTCTCTAAGCAACCAAAGGTAAGCAAGTGAATATGTACATTATCGTAATCATAATGAGAAAGTGCGACTTCCTCGGGGAGAGGGAGCTAGAGAGAGATGATAGAGTGAGATCGAAAGAACTAGAGAACGAGTGCAGAACGAGAGAAATGGATAGAGAAAGAGAGAGAGAGAGATATATCACAGAGAGAGAGAGAGTGACAAAAAAAGAAAGAACAAAGCAGTGAACTTCCTCTGAGTAGCGGCACTGATAAAGTGGATGGATGCTGCAGAGAGCAGCAGCAGAACAATGAAAAATGATCAGAATTAGAAGAAGTGGAAGGGGAGGAGAGGGAAGTGAAGAGATAGAAGGAAAGAGGGGGAGAGAGAAACGAAGAGAGAGAGAGAAAGAAGGAGAGGAAAAGGGAGAGAGATAAAGAGGGGGGAGAGAAGGGAGAGAGGGCGGGCGATGAAGATATTCATACATGTAACGTCAAAGAGAAAGCGGAAAATAACTTTATAGGCCATAGAGAATGAGAAAAGAGAGATGCTAACAGACTGAGGGAGAGGATGCGAGATACAGAGAGAGAGAGAGAGAGAGAGAGAGAGAGAGAGCGAAATATTGAGGAGGTAAGATAAAGGCAGAGTCAAATCAGAAGGAGGAGATAAAGAGAAGATGGATGCAAGTTCAAGTGTGTACCTGTTGCTTCTTCTGCCCAGAGAAATTGAGAGAAAGAGAGAATGAGAGAGAGAGAGAGATAGAGACAGAGAGAGAAAACAAGAGAGAGATAAAGGAGAGCTCTTAGAAAGCTCAGACCGGACAATAGCGACCGACGTTCTTTTTGGTATGTAAACAGAGAGAGTTGATAATCTCGAATATCGCTGCGATTGATTCTGCAATTACGGAAGATTCCTGATAAAAATTTTCCAAAGCTTCTTTTACGGTGACGCGCAAAACGCGAATGAATAAATAATCATGATGAGAGAGAGAGAGAGAGAGAGAGAGAGAGAGGGAGAGAGAGAGAGAGGAGACAGCTTGCAAGAAGCGTAAAGAAACTGAATAATAACTTAGAAATGCTTATGGATAGTAGTAGATTGTTATCCGCCAGTTTTACAATATAGAATAAATGAGTACATGAAAAAGAGAGGAATGAACTGATGGATGGCAAGGCGACAAGAAAAGATAAGCTTGATTAAGGGTGAGATGATTGATTAAGATTGCGGATGCGTTTTGCGAGCACTGCAATGGCTCTCTAAGAACTGAGTCAGTGCGGTCAGTGAAATCTTTCGGAATCATTGTGTGTCTCTCCTCTCTCTCTCTTTCTCTCTCTCTCTCTTCTCTTTTCTCTCCTCTCTCTCTCTCGCTCTCTTTCTCTCTCACCTTCGCTCTCCCACTGTCTACAACACTCACACTCTCTCTCTCTCTCTCTCTCTCTCTACAAAGCCAGGAAAGAAAGGCCGAGATTCGAGATCCTCTTGCCTTCAGCTGTCTTTATCTCTTCATCTCACCGTCTCGTCTCCTTTCCCACTCTTTTCCACACTCTCATCCTTCCCGTTGCTTCCAATCGCCTTTCCCCAACTTCCTCTACTTTCTTCTTGTTGTCACGTAAATTTACCCTTCTCTCTCTCTCTCTCTCTCTCTCTGTCTCTCTCCCTCTACCTGTTGTATAACATGTTTTCTCTCGCGTATTCCGCACACGTTTACTGTGCAATCCTTTCGCATCACTCGCTAGCGTATTACCTCTAATCTTGTACTCTTAGCTTCTTGTTTCTCACTCACCACAGTTTCTTTCTCTGTTTCGCTCCTACTGCTTCACTCTCTCTACATTGCATCTCTCTCTTCCTTTTCTCTCTCTCCCTTCTTTCCTCCTCTCCCCCTCGGCTACTTCATGCCGTGTGTAACCCAATCAATGCCTCCACTCCGATCATTCTTTCATTCCTCTTTTTCTCTTCTTTCGCGGGCCATCCATTCTCTTCGCTTATGCACTTCCACATGTCTCCACTGATAGAGGATGCCTCTAACATAATCTTAACCTTTAATCACCTTATTCCTTTCCAAGTTTAGTTCTGCCCTTTTTAATCGCTCGTATTTATAGGACTGCAGTTCTGACCATGCCTTTTATTCGCAGGCGATATCTAAATATGCAATATATATAAATCAAAGAATGAATGCTACAAGGAAGGCTATTCAAGAAGAAATACTAAGAAAAAGCCTTGAAAAAAAACAAATGGATGGTTTGCGTAGGTACAGTAGAAAGAATTCTCACCAAATATAGTAATGGTAATAATTGGATGGTACAGATGAGTATCGTTGTGCTTGAGTAAATGATTGTGGATCCTAATTATAAAAAGGGATCCATCGATCTAATGCTTATGGTTAGGACTTCTTACACGAATTACAGCTCTTAAGAAGAATTTGCACTGAAAACATTGTTGCTAAGAGATGACCTCAAATAAAGCACTGCTCCAAATCAATAAAATACGAAGAGTGTCAATGCGTTGCGAGAAACACCGAACTTATATGAGTACAAGAGACTACTTCGGACATAGCACTTACACCAAGTTATTTGCTTCATAATTTCTACTAATTTCGTGATAATGCGTGGGAACTGTGATAAGAAAATATGGGCAAAAAAAAGACAGAGTCTAGCTAAGGATTACGGAGCGAAAATTAAAATTATCTGTTAGCCGCATACCTAACGAGATAGCTTGTCGTGCAGAATGAGAGGGACGATATTGGTGAGATTAAATGATCAAGAAAGGTTCATAGTGGACATGGGTTACGGTATACATTGTAGGATTACTGTAGGCGGCTTACAGTAGCTTTAGATGAAGGGCTTCTTCGCGGGGCGCGACTTAGGCGTGGACACCGGGAGACGAGGAGTCATCGGTGGTCTGCCCTCCTTCGGTGAGGACGTCTTCGGGCCGGCCTGCAGTGGAAAACACACACAAGTTAATTCACGTGGACAAAGAACTGCATTATTGTTCTATCTATTTTATCCACGAAAACGACTTTCTTAAATCCTCTAGTGAATCAATAGTCAATATCGATATATATATATATATATATATATATATATATTTAAATCATTTTTTAAAGTAAACTATAAAGTGACCACGGGTGGCTTGACGGGCGAGATCGCGCTCTTGATGCTGGTTGTGGAGGCGAAGAAGGGCGCCAGCGGATCACCGCCAAAGGCCAGTCGCTTCGCCTGGAGGAGGAGGAAAGGAGATAAGCGTGGAGACATATCACTGATTTTGCCTTGGAGTTCTCTGCTAGCTCTGTCATGTCTTTTCATTCATGCTAATCTGAATAGCCTTCCGAGATTTCTTCTAATCAGAGCTAAAAAAAGAAGCACTAGGCTGTAAAATCGAGTGCTTAAAGAAGCAAAAAAAACTATTCTCCAATCCAAGCCACATTAAATATCCTACTTTCACTGGAAGCTAAAAGCTCTTTAAATTCTTGGGCCTATAACGTATCGGTTTCCATTCAAGGAAAGCTATTCTGATTTATTTTCAAATTAGTAAAAAGAATAGCCAACGAATTGGCAGCCCTACTTTTTTTATACCCTCAGTTCTGCTGGGTACCCTCTATTCTATTTTCTCTGTTACTGTTCATCTAATAGTTAAGCTCCCCTTTTCCACTGACCGCTGGCTGATACTGTAGATTGGCGGAGCTGGAAGGCGTGGCGAGGGGCCGACGACGACTGGCGACGTTGGCCGAGGCCGACGTGGTCGGCGTGGCCGTCACGGGTCTCCTGGACGGCGCCGGCGTCTTCGATGTTCCGCTACCGAAGCGGTTCTCCCTCTCCTTCTGACGCTTCCTCTCAGCTGCCTCAAGTGAGAGAATACCTTTTTATCTGTATTTTATTATTTACCATATTATATTACTCTATTTTAGCATTCAATATTCATGTTCTCGAAGATCTCCTCTTCACAAAACACCAAAAGTGTCACAGGAAAACAACTTATTTACAATCCTGTATATATGACACATTATTCAGCCTTTTCAACCAGCTGAACATCAGCTACCAGGGTAAACCATTACCAAGGGAAGCAAAAACCAAGGGAAAGAAGAAACCCTTCCCCCCAACCTTGGCTGCCTTCTCGAGTAGTTTGTCCTGTTCGTGCGTCTCCATCACCCACTGGATGTACTCGGGCGGCGAGAGGCGGGAGCCTTAATGTTATATTATATCACTTTATTATTTCAGCATTCAATAATCTTGGTACTTGGCGGAAACTTTTTTCCCAAAATTTTTTTGCGAGCTAAATACGAAAAAAAAAACCAATTTTTTCTCATTTTTTTAAAAATCTTATCTATATTACATTTAAAAACAAATGTGCGGGAAAAAAGATACCGTCAATGTTAATATGGAGTCCGGGATTGCTTTGCTGCAGTTGCTGATAGGCCGTGGCGACATCGCGGATTGCAGCAGGGATAAGCTGCTTCTCCAGAGCGCGTTGGTGCTGGAAGACAGAGGAAAAATGGTATTGTCGTCTTGACAGACCCACCCTGATTTTGGGCCTCCCCATAGCCCTTCCCCATAATGTTTTTGAGAGACATTTAGGAAGAAACAGCGAACCCACCCTGGTTTTTGGGCCCAATACCATCTTCCCCACCCTAATCTTCACCCTGGTTTTTGGGCCCAATACCATCTTCCCCACCCTAATCTTCTGGGTCCTCGACAGCGTCTTTTATTCCCTGGCTGGAGACAAGTTGCTCTTATACTATTCTCATTTCATCAGTTAGCAATCATTGCCTTATTCCATCTTTCTCGTAATCATTATTCGAAGCACCAGAATCCCCTTCCCTAAATAAATCGACCCTGTTTCTACCTTGAGCTGGGACTCCAGATTTCCGCGGCGATTCTTGTAGAATGCAACGTCGCCTGCCGCTTGCTCGTACTCCACCTTCTCGTTCCAGTGTGCGCGCCATCTTAAGAAGGGGATAGAGAGAGAGCGAGAGATGGAGATAGAGCGAGAGAAAGAAACAGAAAGGAGAGATACATAGAGAAGGAGAGAGAGCGAAAGAAGAATCTCTTCGAAAGTGTCCTGGGTCCTGGCACGAAGAGATGCGAATACGGTAACTACAGTACTCCACACACCTCTTCAAGTTCTCGAAGACCTCCTTGCCGACTTCGTAGACGTGCTGCAGACGCTCGACTTCGTCACGCACGGCGAGGATCGCATCGTCATTCTGGGTCTCTGTAATTTATGCATACTGATGACTGTTAATAATAATGATAAATTTTTTTAAATCTTGAAACAGAAATGTAGCATGCGTTTTCAAGAAAATATAAAACAATTATTATTTTTTCACACTTTTGTTACTCGCCTTCAATCCTAGAAGATCCGTGATTCTAATGTGAAATTATATTTAAATGAATAATGCAAAGCAAATAAATTTTTAGAAACCTTGTCATTGATCTACTAAGACTTTAAATAGCGAGAGATAAAGAGAGAGGGCGGATGGAGAGAGAGAGAGAGAGAGGAGAGGAAGACAGGGAAGAGAAAGAGAAAGAGAGAAGGGGAAGAGAGATAGAGAGAGAGAGAGAACTGCGCCTTACCCGGATCGAATTGCGCGGGGAGTCTTCTCTCTTCTGGAGACACCAGCATGGCATCCCACAGCTCGGTCAGCTTCATCATTTCTTCGTCGTATGCAAACTGCAGATTCGACAGCCACTCGTTGTAGTCTCGGCGAGCCTAAGGATAATACGTCTTCTTTTATTTTGTTATTAAATATTATTTATTATTATTATTATTATTTATTTCCTTTTATATCGATTAACTTCTTTTTCACTTGAATATAAATTTTTTTCGCATTGTAAACATTTTCAAGATTTGGGGATTTTTCCATTTTCTTTACCGTCTCCGCCGCCGCTTCCATGTTCTCGAGGAGCGATTCAGTGATGATGCAATCGTCGTCATCCAGGTTCACGTCCACCAGATAAGCTGTGTCCTCTCCCATCGAAGCATCGTGTCCTGGATAAGAGAGAGGAGATGAGAGAGAGAGATAAAAAGAGAGAGAGAGAGAGAAAGAAAGAGATAGAAGGAGAGAGAGAGAGAACAAGAGAGAGAGAAACAGAGAGAGAGAGAGAGAGAGAGAGAGAAAGAGGGAGAGAGAAAGAGGGAGAGAAACAAACAGAAGAGAGTAAAAGAGAGAGAGAGAGCACAACTACAGGAATCATTTACACTTCCCATTTTATTCTATTTCACCAAAAGGAGTAGTTGATAGTCCCAAAAATTATACACTATTTTCAGATGACCCCAAAGTACTGTAGAAACACCCCGCGAACTTACTCATTCTGGTGAAGAAGACGCGGATGTCGTCCTGGAACTTGCGCAGCCGGTCGATCTTCTCCTCCAACTCCGTCTCCATCTGCCGCGTCAATTCGACCAGCTTCTTCAGCTGCTCCTTGTCCACCACCTGCAGAGATGGATCTAATTGATTCTGTATACAACCAGGGTGGTAGAAAGTGCTGCCATCAATTTTATATGCCCATCCTGATTTTGGGCCTTCCCGGAGCCATATGTCTCATCCAGATGTTCATGGGCAAATTCTGCCTCCTTTCACCTTGCTTTACGGGCGCCAATCTCCCTATCCACATATGTTTTATAAACTACAGTATGCTCTCATTTCGAATGAAGAACCAAGAGTACAGTACCCAGAAGGAATAAATCCTCTCTTGTGATCAAAAATGCGATAATTTCTCGAAATATTCCCCGTCTCTCTCTTTCTCTCTATCTCTGTTCCCTCTCTCTTTCTCTGTTAACTCTCTCTTTCTCTCTCTCTTCCCTTTCTCAAACCTCTTCGTCTCTCTATCTCTCTTCCCTCTCTCTTTCTCTGTTCCCTCTCTCTCCCCCTCTCTTTGTCTCTCTCTCTCTCCCTTCCTGACTTCTTCATTCGGTTGCGGCAGGTCACTCGTCTCCTTTCCGAGTCTCCTTGCCACAGTTGCTGCTCGCTGGGTTACGGTCGTCTGCTCGATGAGGATCTGCTTGCGCTTCTCCTTCAGCTCTTTGAGGTCTTCTTCGAGGGCGCGCCACTGAAACAACACTTGCAAGTATTTTATTTAAAAGTCAAAGTTGACGTATCAACTATTGTGGGGCTGAAAACCGTCAACTTTACATGCCCATCCTGATTTTGATGTAATAATTATGTCGTCCATTCTAAAAAAAAAACGTGCTTTCCGGGCCTCAAGCCATTAATTCACCATGGTATTCCTAGAAATCGACAGTGGCATTTATTCTTTGACCTGGTGTTCGAATAGAAAAAACTTTCTGTTTTTACATGTAGCCATCATGAAATTGCTTCGTTATTTTTTCTAACATTAAACAATATACCAGGGCGAGGGAGTTGCGCGTGAATCTGTCAACGTTGAACTTGGGAAGACCAAGCTCGCTGCGAATTGCCTTGACCTGAAGTGATCAAAACTTTTTTTTTTAATTGCTGGACTATTCTACTAAAATACTATTTACTAAAAAATGGGAACATGCTTTTTTCAACACAAATATAAGTTTTAGTAAATTACTTTGTAGTTAATTAGAGGTACAAGATTAAGGATAATTTAGCTTTATGTAGTTTTCCGCCAACGTTAAAGTCGATTCGGGCCCCCAATTAATAAAGCGAATCTTTGTATCTGGGAATACTAATAGCCGAAAAGACCTTGGGAAGGTGATCCTCAATCTGGAGGTGAACACTGCGCACCATGCTCACTTCGCTGTCGTGCTAAAATAAAGTTTTATTATGATTAATTCGGATGGAGTGATTGACTTTAAACTCATTCAGCAAACAAATTATCATTGAGATAAAATAAGGATAAATAAAAATAAACAAACCATGTCTTGAAGTAGATTCTGGAGGTGATTGAAGGCGACTTGTATACGTGACGTTCTGCAAATGACATAAATTTGTTCCGATTATTTCCGCCTAATTTGATGAGATAAAAATGTTTGAATTAAAAAATTTCCTGCTAACTCACCACAGGAAAAATTTCGCTTCTCCCAAAAGGTCGACCCCACCATGTTTTTGAGTAAGATTTTAAATAGAAATTCTCTTGTCAGACAATTCTACCTTGGTTTTAGGATCCAGTATTTTCCCATTCTATTTTGCTTAGTCTATTTCAGTGTGGGTTTTTATTCCCTGGACTCACCTGGAGGTTTCTTCAAGATCGATGAGGTCCCATTGGTCGTTGAGCTTCTCGATCATCTTCTGAATGTCGCCGTAGATTCCATCGGCGCGAATGACGACGGATTGACGACGGCGAGCGTGCGAGGAAGTGGAAGAGGACGCCGAGGCTGCGACGGAAGAAGAAGGCCCGAACGCCCTCGCCTTCTCGTGCTCCTTCACAGTTCGACCCACCGCGTCCATGATCTCCATTCTGACAAGAAGAAAAGAACCATCGCTTTCAGTTCAAGGGCCTTTTCTCCTTTTCGTCTTACGCAACAATAACAACAAAAAAACAAGCAAAACTCTCTGTAATCAAGGTTTTCCCTTCTGGAAACAACTTCATAGCGTGATACTAATGCAAAGGAGATTCTAGGCGCGCAGAGCCAAGAATGAAAGAGTCATAAAATATGGGTCAAAATGCTACGAAAGAAAATCAATGCCCACGAACAGGAAAGGTTCATAATGCAGAGGAATAAATAAGAGTGGCTTTAAAAAAATAGCAAAGTGAGATGTGCAGAATTTTTGTGAAAGAAGAAGCTAACATACGGCATTCTGCTGTTCAAGCAATCCTTTAGGTTCACTTAGGCAGTGGATGCCGTTATCCAAGAATGCCAACCGAGTAAGAGCAAGTAGAACGAACGAATCATTGGGATTTTTGAATAATAAAAAAGAAACCCGAATAACAACAAAATTTTGAACCTTAGCGAGTTGCTGAGGTACACTTGCGACCAAAACTCCTCACAGTTGGAGAGCTTGCTCCTTACTCTGCTCGACATTTGTGTCGGCGTTTCGTTTTCAACTCTGAAGGAAGAAGAAGAAACGTTGAAAAGCAAACATTTCTCACGATTTAAAAAGGATGGTAAGAAGGAAATTTCCATGCTACTTGAGAGAATTTTAATTTAAGAAAACAAGCTTAATAGCTCGGTAAAACAGTGTCGAAACAATAGAGAAACGTAGAAGATAACATTCGACACAAGTGGAGTAAAACCGCATACCGTTCAGTCTCTTCTTGACTGAATTCCAGCATCTGGGGCTGCAAACTGTGAAAGCGCAAGGTCTGCAAATAAAAAGTAAGACATCACTAGAGGAACAACAAAAGCAGAAACAGTAAAAAGAATAAAAAAACAATCAAATTTGGAGACAACTTCTTCGCAGTGTTCGTCAGCGCAGGCCTCCCGCGCAAACAAATTCAAATTCTATGTAGTCCAGCTGTCAGACCGTAAATTATTATTCTGTAGTATGATTCGTTACACCATAAATCATGCAAATTGTTTGAGACCTTGTTTCCTTTTCACCTTTTTATTTCCCATTTTCTGCCCGTGATTTTCAATACATTTCACTTGGTAAGATTCTGTTGAAGCAGTCGACTTTTGAATAATATTCACAAAATTCTTATAGTTGATTCCTTCAATCTGCAGCGATGACTGTTCAACTCGTATAATTTATTGATAATTCCTGAGTGTAACAAGCCATGGAATATGCTTGTTAAAAGACGAAGAAAAAGGTGAACCATTTACAGAATGAATGTTCATGGCGTTCACGCAGTCACAATGGGGGAAGCAAATACTCTCCAAATATGGTAAAAACTAATGCATTGACCTCGATAAAACAATAGCTACATAAAAGTGGCTACACTAGTTCAATAGAAACACTCGTCACACTTAGAACTCGTCAAACTATTTGCATATTATTTCCAAGTTAACTGGGAAGATACGCTGCGGGAAGAGCGAGGTGACTAGCATTACACAGCATTTAGCTATAAACCCGCATGCATCACGAGCTAGGGAATATCATAAGTGTGAGATCCTTTAAGAAACAGAATTATACTATATATCATAAGGTTGTCCAGCGACTTGTAAAAACTACCGTAACTATCGAGAAAAGAATATTCGTGACGATAGACTCAGACAATAAAGTACGGTAGAATTCAAGGAAAGTGCTTTCTAGCGGAATGGCTTTCTCTTGAGAAGGGCGTTGGAAGTCGAGGAAGTGGGAGGCATTCGCGGCGGTTTGCGATCGTTCGGGACGGGCTTCAAGGAGAATTTCATTCAATAACTACACTCTGATTTTAATGATCAATTATTCATTTCATACTTTTATTTTTTTTAAGTGATAATAAAAAATTTCTTAATGTATTAACAAGCAATAATTGAAAATAGAGGCAATCTGCTTGTACAATGCAAAAATAATACCATGTTCTGCTGGTTGCCAGAAATGGCACTCGTCAGGCTCGAACTGGAAGTGGTGGGAGTCTGCAAGGAAAGGAAGGGCATTGTAGAATTACGTGAACTCCCGTAAGTCATTCATTTTCAATTCCTACCAAGTCTGGCCTATTGTGAGCACTTAATAACGAAGTAACTTTCCTTAAAAACGACTGCACAACGAAAAGATGTACAGCTAGAGAAACCATGCTCCTTAAAAAAGCTTCCACTGGGAAAGTGAGTCAGTGAAACTAACTCTCCCAGTCTTTTTCTCTCTCGTAACTAGTAACAGTCAAGTTTTCTTAACACTCCTTAACCCTGCTCCCTTGCCCGAACCTCCGGCATGGTCCTGAGGGGGCGGCGTTGAGTGACAGTGGAAGTGGAAGTGGGAGTGGGATTGGGCGTGGTCATGGCTGGTCTCTTCTTCGCCGGCGTCCTCATACTGACCCCCTTTTCTCTGTCATGCTGGCGCTTCCTTTCCGTCGACTGAAGTTGAGGAATAATTTTTTATTAATTAATTTATTTTGAAACTTTGATACTCATTCTCATTATAGTGAGCGCTTGACATCAATCTACGATAAGTAAACAACAACAAATAAACAAAGTAAACAAAATGACCTTGGATGTCTTCTCGAGTAGCTTCTCCTTCTCATAAGTGTCCATTACCCACGCAACGTACTCGGGCGGAGAGAGGCGGGAACCTAAAAAAAAGACACCGTTACAAAAGATCATCGACTTTCGCATTTCCCATTTGAAGGTACAGTAGTCCAAAAAAAGAAAGTTTCCGCGCGAGACCATGAATGTTGAGATCGATGCCGGGATTGTGTTGCTGGAGTTGCTGGTAGGCCGTGGCCACATCGCGGATTGCAGCAGGGATCAGCTGCTTCTCCAGGGCGCGTTGGTGCTGAACAAGTGAGATCTTGTTCGCTCAATCAATGTTATATCACATCGACATTAACAAAATCATAACATAGGCAATCAATCGATTTGTTTTCTTCAAATTAGTAGGCATTCTAAAAACAAAGCTTATGTTAGCAAAATAACCTCTTTGTATCTTCTTGAAATAATCGACTATTTGCCAAACTATTTTATTTGAATATGGCAAAACCAAAGGGATGAATTCTAATCACCTTGAGCTGGGACTCCAGAATGCCACCGCGATTCTTGTAGCGGTCAGGTCCGGCTGAAGCACGCTCGTACTCCACCTTCTCGTTCCAATGAGCACGCCATCTAAAGAATGGAGAGAGAGAGAGAGAGAGAGAGAGAGAGAGAGAGAAGTGGGGAGTAAGCGAGAGAGAGGTAGAGAGAGAGAAGAGATATAAAGAGAAAGAGGGAGAAGTTAGATGGGAAGAGAGAGAAGAAATAGCGATAAAGAACGATCTTACTTTTGGCCTCGCTATTATTACTGCTGGTCTCTATTTAATGTATACATTAACAAGTTGTATATATTTTTACGCATGTCACAAATAAAAAAAAAATGATGTCACTTCTTCAGGGCGTCGAAGACCTCCTTGCCGACGTCGTAGACGTGCTGAAGGCGCTCGACCTCGCTACGCACTGCGTAAATCGCTTCGCCGTCCTGGGTATCTGCAATTAATGAAGCACGACATTCAACAGTAATCTATTTGAGTATTTTTCTTTGCGTCTCTCTAAATCACATGCTCTCTCGCCCCTTGTGTCAGGCAAAACCGCGCGGATTCAAGTGCTGGCTTTCATTGATGGCTGATAAGTGAGTACGTGCAACTTTCTAATGCACCAGTTAAAACACAAAACATTAATGAATGCTTTTCATTCACTAAGAATTACGAATTCAGCACTTCTCTCCCAAAGTTGAATGCTAACAACCACCTAAAGTTTGGCTAGGGCTGATTCCTGATGAAACTGTCGATGATAGTTGTCATTGGACTAATGCGAATAAATTAATAAATAGCCAAATAAATGATAAACACATAAATGAAACCTGGATCGAATTGAGCGGGAAATCTTCCATCCCCTGTGGAAGTCATCGTGGCAAGCCTCAGGTCGGCCAACTTCATCATTTCTTCATCGTATGCGAATCCAATATTTGCTAGCCAGTCGTTGAATTCTTGGCCAGCCTGTCAATGTAACTATACTTTTATTTATTATTTTATTCTATTTTCATTTATCACTACAATTTACTGTGCAAAACATGCTTGGAAACATCAGCCGATGACGTCACCAGCACTATTTGGAAATAACGTTAGTGCTATTAAGGCTGGTTGTTGGAAAAGATGCTTCAAAGCATTACGAAAAATACGCCAGGGAAAAAGGGAGGTCCGAAGCGGACTACCCAAGCAATTTTAGAGAACCGAATTTGACGTACCCACCCTATTTTCTTCGAAAAAATTACAGTTTTGAAATACCTACCGAATTTTTCAAGGCCTCCGTTGGTCTTACCCACCCATTTTTGTGTGACCTTCGTACACACACATTTTCTTTCCCCTGAATTACACCAGGACCAACCTTCTCCGCCGTCTCTTCCATGTTCAGCACCAACGAATCCGTGATGATGCAATCGTCATCATCCAGGTTCATGGCCATCAGAGAAGTTGTGCCGTTTTCTATGGAAGGTTCGAGTCCTGAAGAGAAAGAAAGAAATAAGACAAAACAAACAACCTATTACGATACACATGCCTACAGCATCCAAGTACACTCGGATATACCGTATCCCCGAGTACACCCCGGAACTAACTCATTCTTCTGTAGAAAGTGCGGATGTCGTTCTGGAAATCGCGAAGCTTGGTAATCTTCTCCGCAAGTTCCGCCTCCATGCTCCTTGTCTGCTCCACAAGTCGATCCAGCAACTGGATGTCCACAATCTGGAGATGGAATTGGAGATAACCAATTGTGAACCCCAAACATTTAAAAAGAAGACAAATTTTCCAATCCCAATTATCTTCTGCGAGCAACAACGACAGATATTTCAAAGAAAACCTTTCCCTCTTCAAGTAAAATCTAAACAATTTCTCCCCTTCTTTCCTCTGATCTTTCTCTCGCAATTAAGGAATTTTCCACAAGACGAAATTAAGGCTCTTTCTTGCCTTCTCTCTGTTCTACGACCAACCTTCTCTCTCTCTTTCTTCTCTCTCGATATCTCCCTCCCCCTCTCTTTCTCTCTCTCTCCCTTCCTGACCTCTTCGTTCGGTTGTGGCAGGTCATCGGTCTCCTTTCCGAGTCTCCTTGCCAGGGTAGCTGCTCGCTGGGTTACGGTAGTCTGCTCCTCGATAATCTTCTTGCGTCGCTCCTCCAGCTCCCGGAGATCCTCCTCGAGAGCGCGATACTGAAAGAAAGCTTTTAAAATAAATAAAAAAAAATTGGAGAAAATAAACAAAATAGCGCTTGTGACTAATCAGGGAATGGTCAGAAACGCGGGAAACCCAAAAAAGTTGTATTCTGCCATTTGAATGACCTCCTCAACCGATGTACAAAAAAAAACTAGGAGGAATTTTTCGTTTCCAGCCCTTTTCCTGGTATGGCAAATTCGAACAAGTTTTCACAAACCAGTGCGATCGAGTTCGGCGTGAATTCATCAACGCTGAACCTGGGAAGCCGAAGCACCGCACGCATCGTCGACACCTTAAATGAAGGATTTCTTGATTGATTTGTTTTGATTTATCGATTGCATCATATCTCAAATCTACAGCGTCTCTAATACAAGCAGACCAGAGGAAAAAATGACATTTTTTTGTCTCTCAAGAACTCCGTTTTTTTGTATCCAAGTTTAAAGAAACAATTGGCCCACAATCTCAAAACAGCAAAGGCTACCCTGCGGAGCAACTCGTCGATCTCGAGATGTATGTTACGGACCATGGCGGTTTCCGTTTCGAGCTGAAAAAAACAGCGCCAAGTTACTTTCCACTTGAAATAGTGCGCTAAGCTCTCGAGTACCAAATAAGTCATCACCAACAGCGTAGAGGATCTCCGTCCTGAAGCCAAAGTCTACTTTCATTTACGAGTAGCTCTTTCTCGCAAAGAAATTGTTTATTTTAATATATTTTTCTTTCAAGGAAGCCATAAGCAGACACGATGGCATTATCGAGAAACTTAACAACAACAACAAAAAAACAGCGGGTACTATTGATCTTTAGGTGTCTCAAACATCTTCGAACAAACTGTTTTTAGAAAATTGGTCCTCTCATTTCAATGGGATGATAGAGCTCAGCATGCGCAAATAAAGAACAAGTCAAGCAAGGCGTTATGTAAAAAGAATCCTTTATTTACAGGCAACACCTAGAATGTAAAACCTGAGCGATTCGTTGACAGAGATTTGATTCCAGAATTCGTGGCACTTCATTAGCTTGTTTCGTATTCTCGTCGACATTTGTGCCGGCGTTTCGCTGACAACCCTGAACAGGGAATGAACTATGTAATATCAAGGTTGATCAAAAGAAGTCAAATTGAATGTATTTGAAACTCAACATATTATCGAGTTTAACTCTCTTTTAAACATTGAACAAGCTCCGATGCGTCGACGAATCATTCAAGGGAAAGAAACGGACCCTTCGGACTCCTGGTCGAACATTTCAAGAGCAGGTTGAGTGGATGAAAAGGCTCTAAATGGAATGTTAAAGCCACATACAAGGTGCGCGGCACATGTCTAGAAAAAAAACAACCGAAAGCAGACTTAACGAAAACGAGAAATGTGAAAGAAATCATCATAAATTCGGATAAGATTATTTGCTTTGTTCCAGCAAGCTCCTCCCGCTTAAACTATTTCAAACGTCAGGCAACTTCAAACCATAATCCCGGCCGGGAAATCACACGTCAGACAACTACGAACCATAATCCTGGCCAGGAAATAGTTGAGTACAGTATCCTTCAATCGCACTATGATTCTTTCGAGTGAAAATATGTTTATACTTGCTGGTTATCTGTTGTTTGTATTTGTTTGCTTTATTTACTTTTACTAAAGCTAACTGACGTAATTATAGTTTGCATCCTTCTGTGCTTCCTTCTAAGCCCGCTCTCAGAATGGTCTCAGAGGCCAAGGCGATAGCGCGTGGCACGGCCAAAGTCAAGACGCGCCAGACGCGAAAAGCGGCGCGGAAGCTGAAGAAGCTGCAGAAGAGCGGCAAGCTCAAGCGGCACACCATCGACCGGTTCAATGAGCTTCGATCCGCCAAGCACAGCGCCGCCAAGAAGAGGAGCGAGCATGTCTGTCCATTACTTATTTTTTATTTCCTTTTCAATCATATTTTCCTTGTTTTCTCATCGTATTTTTACTAGGAAATAATAAAGAAATCAAGCATGCCATGTGTCTCTTTCCAGATTGGTGCTAAAATTGCTTTCTTTCTTTCTTTTCTCTTATCATTTTGAGTAGAATTTAGAACAGAATTCAAATCAAGCCAAGCATCACAAATTGATGATGCACCTGATTCATCACTTTAGATCGCTGAAGATTGGCGTGCGAACGAAGAAAATGATGAAGAAGAAGAAGAAGAGATGATTCTTCCTGACGACATGCTCGACCCTGAAATGGAGTGGGAGCAAGTCGGAGGAATAAGTATGCAGGATTTAGTTGTTGTTAAATTATCATCATATCATGTTTATTTTATGGTGTTTTGTTATTTTCTTTGTTATAAATGCAGCCGTTTTTCAAATGGCCATGACCAAATCTTAGGCATTCTTATCGATTTTCAGTTAGCTCATTAATTCGCGTATGAATATAAGAAGTTTTTTATATGTCAGGGAAGTTCCTTTTAACGATACTTTTGGCATTTAAGTATATTGCAGATGAAGATGAGGACGCGAAAGATGAGAATCTTGTCGAGTCGAAAAAGCGCAAGTTTGACGGCGAGCTGGACGATGATCAGGTTTGCTACTTTTCTTTTTCTATTTCTGTATAAAGTTTACTGCGAATTCAGACAAATTTCAAATGGATTTGCATAACACGAACATTTTCAGAATTCCCACTTTTAATTGGGTACTTTTTGCCTTTTTTCTTTATTAAATATCTCTGAAAAGGATTAAGTTTATTCTTTCAAATATAATCCAAAAAGCCAACCATTCAAGGAGGAGCTTCTTCCGATTCGGCTAGCTGACGGCCGAATTATACGTCCCGTGAGAAGGCATGTGGAGGCAGAAGATGCGAGCACTAGTGAGGAGAAGAAGAACTACGATCCTTCCAATGACTCGAGCGATGTGAGTACAAAAAAAATATGTATATCTACATATATTCTGCGTTTTCTTCTGGAATACAAGAACAGTTTCTGCTGATTTTATTCTTTTATATAATGATTTGTTTTTGTTTGACGAGTCCTTATTCACTGCATATACTTGTTTTAAAGATTCTCCGCGGTCTCAGCGCGGCTGAGATTGTTGTCAAGCGAGGAGAGTTAATGGAAGAGGCAAAGCAGACCATCACCACGCATGCAATGCAATTGCTCGCCGATCCGCAGACCAACGTAGGTGGTCTTTCCGCCCAGGCCCATCGTTGTTCTTGAATACTGTAGTTTTGGGCTCGTCCAATTATTGATCTGGAGTTGTTAGATTTGGGAGGGGGTATAGTAGTGCTTTACCAATATTTCAAAAGGCCAGAATTACTGGATTACTTTGTCTTTGGCTTCCAATTATGGCTTTCTTCGAATTGAGATTTACCGCCTTCGCGACCTGTATAACCTTTGCTGTGGTCAGGGCGTCCACGCCATCATTCGTGAGAGCGTTCAAAAGATGGCTGTTGTATCGATGACACAGGTCTACTTTAGAATCTTCTTAGTCTTTTTTTATTAATTATTTATTAAAGTCATTTCAATAATTCCCTGCAACTTATTATTGATTGGATTGAGAATAAAACAGTTAGTAAATTAGAAGAAATTAATTAGCAGCATTAAAGGTGCTAGTCGACATCATCCCTGGCTATCCGATTCGCACGATGACTGAAGAGGAGAAGGGCGGAGACACGAAGATGAAGAAGGTCACCAAGCAGCTGCAGACCTTCGAGGAGGCACTCCTCAGATATCATCTCAAGTTCCTTCAGTTCCTTGAGAAGAATATCAAGAGTAAGCGGGGTTTATTGACTGATTTATTGATTTAATATGTTCAAAAAAAGGGCTTTTTTTATGAGTATCAAGAGTATAATATTCCCTGAAACTTCTTTAATTGTCGCTGATATCGTGTAATGCCACTGAAATGTTGCCTGGTGACTTTAAACATCGGTTCAAATTGAGAATTCTCACTATCGCTCGACCCGCACTCCTTCTCATCGAAACTCGCGCTAATCTCTCTCCGGTCGCTGAACACGATTCTCCTCTCTGCGCCCCACTTCAACTATTCGACAAACATTGTCCTAGCGACCACTCGAGTTGCTCTAGCAGGACATGAACAGGTACTGTAGAGTCATTGCTCATGAGGTTGAAGTGCCCAGTGGACAGCGCCGTCATAAAGGATAAGGCTCTGTGAGATAATCGTATAAATACACATTTTGTAGTCCTCTTTCCAGTCTTTCTATTGATATCCTGCGTTAAAAAGAGTTCTAGCTGTTTTGGCGGGAAAGAATTCACCGACTCAAATTGTTTGAATTGAGAACTGAGTACAACAAGCTCGCTATGTTTGAACGCATCTTCTAGACATACGAAATGAACATACATACACGAGTTTTCGCTCTCAACTCTTACTGTGTTCACTTCCTTCTGCTAATTTATTATTGCCGAACTCTTTTGTTAATCTAGCATTTTCAACCAAACAACTGTAGAAATGATTTTGATAGAAATTGATTGTTGAAGGCGCTAGCCGAAGTCTGCACGGCGCTATGTCAATTGTTCAAGGATGATATCCCCTTGAAAATCTCGCTCTTCGCAGTTAAAAGTTGGTTTTCTTTATGTTAACGTTGAATGTATGTTCCCCTCCAAAGTTATATATATGGAAATTTTAAGCAAGAAAGGGAAAATTTTTTTACCATTGTATTTAACCGAACTAAAATGGTTAATTTGCTCTTAAGTCCATGTAAGATTTCTTTTCAGCAATTGCTGGGCTAGTGAAGAAGAAAGTCGCAGCAACTCCGCCAAAACTTCTCGCAACTTTTCTGGATCTTAAGATCAAAGTCAGATTTTAGCACTTTAATTGCCAATTTAGACTTTGTATTTTATCTTTTAAATAGAGCTTAGTTTTTAATTGTAAGTCATAACAAACGTGAGCACATCCATGAACAATGTTAATTTGTTTTTAATTTCAGAAAGTCGAAGACGTGGACAAGAAGAGTGAGAAGGGTGCAATCATGTCCAAGAAGTACAGACTGCAGAAAGAGCGCAAGTCAAAGAGTCGGACAAAGGTTACTGTAACTTTGGGCCATTTATTCTAAAAAGCTGGCGCTTCTACATCATATTTATTAAGTAATGAAAAAAACAATATTTGTAAAAAAAATATTAAATTAAAAAGTTTATTTTAGTATGACAAGCAGCTAAAGAAGTTGGAAGGAGAGTTGAAGGAGGCGGAAGCGGCCGAAAACATTTCGAACAAACTCAGAACGGTCAGTTATCTTTTTGTTTAAATCTGTTTTTAAACGAATGATAAAGTTAGTGGACCATCTTTTCTGCACAAATAACATGAATGACAAAGATGAAATGCAATTCAGGCGACTGAAGTAATGAAGCACGTCTTCACAGTCTACTTCTCAATTCTACGGAGAATGCCATCGCTGAAACTTCTTGAACCAGTTCTTGAAGGTATCTTTTTGTCTTTATTTTTAAATGTTTTTTTATGAGAAGTAGATTAACAAGAAGCGAATCGATTTTGAAGTCAGAGAGTCAATGTCTAATTCCTCACCGGAACATAGTGACGTAACTTTGCATAGTTGGAAAAAGGGTGGTCCGAACCGGACTACCCACGCAGTTTTTGAGACCCTAAAATTTCAATTTCTGGTTTACCCACTCATTTTCTTCGGAAAAAAATACAGTTTTGCCTTACCCACTTTATTATTCGTTACCAACGCTTTTGTTGGACCCTAGGACCACCCCATTATTCCCTGTTATACTCCCGTTTTTTCACATGAAATATAAGTCCAGAAATTACTGTATATTAATTTGATGAGTTGTTTTTTGCAGGTCTTTCAAAGTTTGCACATCTGCTGAACATTGACTTCTTCGAGGATATTGTGCAATCTCTTGAGGCGCTCATTGACAAGCAGGTCAATTGAAATGAATCAATCATTTACTTTTTTAAAGATCTAACGAAATCCCGCTAGAATTGAATCACTTTGAAGTTTTTTTATATGTTGTAGGCACTAATAAATGCCGCATTTTAGATTGAATATGAAATAATTTAAACCCATTTCAGCATCTACGCCTCATAGACTCCCTCCATTGCATCAATACAGTGTTTGTGCTTCTATCGGGTGAGGGACAAGCACTCAACGTTGACCCAGCGAGGTTATTCTTGCTTTTTACCAATCAGAGTACTTGATAGTCCATGGATTCTTCTTATTTAATGGAATACGTGTTCGATTTGAATCAGCGAGTTCTTTCTTCTTTTTAAAGGTTCTACAAGTCGGCTTATCGCTTGTTGAACACATTGCCATTCGAAAAGGAGCCAGGTGAATAATTTATATTTGTTTTTTTTACTGTTTTTTGTTAAGTTTCCTTTTGAATGCAGTGATTGAGAGTTTGTTTTTTTTTTAATAGAAACGATTAAATTGAGAAATGCAACGTCGGGAATGCGAAATGATGGCTCGCTGCTTTGATCGAATGATGAACGCGAGGAAGAAACAGGTCAAGAGATTCTGGAAATTACTTCTAGATATAAAGAAATCTGGTAAAGATTAAGAAAGGAATCAAAAATGTCATTTGGGTAGAGTGCCAATCGATAATGAAAGAATGAATCAATAATTGTAGGTGCCTACAGCTCGGGTTGCTTCGTTTGTTCGTCGCATCCTCGCGATTTCCCTCGTGCTCGATGCTTCATGCGCTCTTCCGCTTGTGCATGTCACCAGGTTTTGGATTAGAAGATTTTCATTTGTATATTTTTTAAATGTATTTAAAAAGCTTTATTTAGGGAGAGTATTTGAAGGGAAAAAAGATACTTTCAGGTCCTTCTTCATCGCGCATCCCAGACTGGCCAGCCTTCTCGAAGTGGACGCAGAGGATGCAGAGGAGGTGAGAGATAGAGGGTGAGAGAGAGGGAGGAAGGGAGGGAGATACGAAGAGAGCAGGAGAAATAGAGAGAGAGAGAGTGGGGGAGGGAGAGAACGAGAGAGACGAAGAGAGAGGAGAAATAAAGAGAGGTGAGAGAGAGAAAGAGAGAGAGAGAAGAAGAAGAAAGAGAGAGAAACGATATGTTCTCGAAGGGTGGCTCTACGAGTCTCTTCCGTCCCGACCTGGATGATCCCGACTGCAGTCACGCCCTCTCTAGTGATGCACTCATGGAGTTGAGGAGACTTTCCAAGGTTCATCATTTCATTATTTAGTGGTTTAAATTTGCCGCTTTTTCTTCATTTAGAATTTATTTTAGTAATAAATTGGATATGTTTTGATTGATAATCAAGAGAGCATTGGTTTGCATTCACAAGGCAAATGTGAGAGATGAACACAAAGTTAGCATCCGCTGAGTCTCGGATGCTAATTGTTATATAGAATTAGTGGTATCCACTTTAACATTCAGGAGGAGGTAACATAAGCCATTTATTCCTTTATGGAAAAAGTTACTATATTTATTTTAAACCTTAATTTCAGCGCCCAAATCGGACTCTGGCTGCTGTGGCGAGAAACATGTTGAACGGAGTGCCTTCTGTAGGACCGCATCGTCTCGATACACAGATCGCAGCCGTGTTAGCAGCAGTTTACCATCATGCTCTTTTACTGTAGTCTTTACCGTAATCCTGGCCATTTGATCTAAAAACTAAGATTTCTAAGTGTCACAATATGAATTTTTGTAGTGATTCAACTTTGCAAAGAATAGCTTCTATAGAAGTAATTGAGACCTCCTCTCAGGAAACCCTGGCAACTTGTGGACGACGCGAATCTGGAGACAATGAAAAAGGATACCGGAGCCCTCGCTCAAGTCCAAGCATTCGGGAAAAGAAAGAAGATTACGGTATCATCTGAGAATCTCCACCACGTCATTCTGCTATGGCTTGCAGAGAAGGCGTAGAGGAAAGTTTAAGCCGTGAATTTGTACTCTCATATGATTTCAACTCTTGTGTCCTTAGACAATAATATCATTTGATTCGTGTTGTTTGAAGAAGTTGTTGAGTTGTTATCACTCATTGTTAATTCGTGTTGAATTTTAAAGGTGTTCGAGATGACCAATAAAAATTAGATGTATACTAATTTTATAATTATGCTGGAGTGGTTTGAGACCAGTTTTTATACCATCTGTTCACGCGGATGTTGTTCCGGTTCTGTGAATTTGTTTTGTTTCTGTGGAGTGACCACTCTTTTTACGCAAGTGTTGTCAAGCTTAATGTATGAGTTCAATGATTTTCCACTCGGAGGTTTCACTGCCTGATTTTTCCATTTCATCCTTGGCATTAGCGTTCCCCAAACGGGGGCTATTAATGTAAGCATTGTTTGAGTGCGTGTTATCTGTGATGGCGGAAGTCAAGCAAGAAGACGGCGACATGAAAGAAGAAGACGGCGTTGAAATCCAAGAAGAAGAAGAGGGCGTTGATATCGAGGAAGAAGAGGGGGTTGGAAACAAGCGAATCAAACTGGAGGCTATGGACAACTCGGTAAGAGTTCTTTTTCCTGTGATTTTGTATTCCCCTGAACTTGATCTGTTCTATTATTTTTGTTTAGAATGCGTGGACGTTAATGGCTATTTTTTAAATAAAAAATATCCTTCCGTGGTTGGAGTAAATGAAGTTCAATAATATCAAGAACGTGAAGTTATGTTTAGAAAGTTTGATAGTTAGACACACTCAAGACGGTGGAATAGAGTGGAAGATTCTCCTCCAGGCATACAGCAACTTTGACCACTCCAAAGTTGCGGATTCGAGAAGCGTCCTCGTGTGGAACTTCAATGGCGAAAGCAAGGAGTTCATCGTCTCAGAGAAAGTCAGTTTTAATAGGAGAAGTTAGACGAAACTTTCTTTTATTGAGTATTGGTCAAGGGTTGTTGTCTATTGATTCGTATGACTGTTAGAGTTTTTTTTAATGTTTGGGCATAGTTAATCTCGTATATGTGTTGTGTCTGACCCATGTTGAATTAGAATGACAGCAATTAATTGATTATGAAGAGTGAAGCGCTGGTGATTTGGCAGGAATTTAGAGGAAGAAGAAAAAGGTGGGAGATTTAAATGGATTCAAATCTCAGATTGTCGCTGCGGCGTCCGTCTTCCTGGCCGGCCGCTTCGCTGCTCTTCCTCGCAACCTGCCAGTGGAACTGTCGCAGATGGAACACGAGGCTTTCTTGTCCTTTCTCCGCTTCGTCTATGCCAAGAATCCACAAGTCTCAGGTTTGTGCCGGGCATTATTTGCATGTTGGATTTCAGGCTCCCCATCAGCTTGGTGATAAGACATTAGCTCACGATTAGTTATCCGTTGATGGCAAACTCATTGGAATTAAGTCCCATGTTGATGTGAGAATTACGGCTGCCGAGCAATAGCCATACAGGTAGTCTGTTCAGCTGGCAACTTCTACCATCTCGGAGTGATTGCCGAGAGACTCGATGCTCAGAAAGTCTTCTCAGCCGCAGCAGATTACGTCATAGACATGTCAAGCACGGCGAAGCGAGTCTCCAGGTTGGAACTTCTTCTTCTTTTTCAAGGTCACTCCCCCAGGTTATTAGGAAGAGAGTACGCGGGGAGGGGAGGGGTAAATGAGCAGCTTGCTGAAGATGCCTGATGTCTTTCCAGCTTTACCTGGAACCTAACTAATCCCAATTTCTCACCAGTCGCAAGTCCAAGCGAAATCGCCACTGCGTGGAGCTGCCGATCGCAGTGGAACTCGCTGCCGAAGTCGTGGTCAAGACGGGCGATCAGCCACCCAAGGACTGGCCGGCTGTCGGCAAACTCAAGGTTGGGTTTCTTGATCTCTCTCTCTCTCTCTCTTTCTCTTTCTCTTTCTCTGTTCTCTCTCGGTCTCTCTCTGTCTGTCTATTGCTCTCTTTCTCTGACTCTCACTCCATCCCTTCCCATCTTCTTGGTTTTCGAAGTCTTCAGTTTCATCTCCAGGCCCACATCGAGAACGTGATTCTGGAGTATCGTCCCCACACTTACATCCGCCTCTTCGGAGAGGAGACCTAGAAGTCCACCGACAAGACGGTTAGAGGATGCTTCTTCTTTTTTATGCATGACAGCAGAAGATTATGTGGGGTGGAAGAGAAGAGAACAACAACCACATAAACATAGTGCATAATTGTGGAATGAGTCTGTGGAAGAGAAATGTAGGGAAGAAAAGAATAATGAAGAGATCCAGATGAAGAGAGAGAGAGAGAGAGAAATCGATAGTTAATAGCGAATTGTGCAGGCCATTGTTGGTTGAGGAGTGGGAGGTGTTTAGTAAAGTGATGAAAGGGCTAAAGGAAGTGGGGAAGAGGGAGAGAGAGAGAGAGAGAGAGAGAGAGAAAGGGAAAGATATAGAGAAACAGAAAGCAAGTCAATTCCGCTTGCAGCGCGCCTTCCTCTTCCAAACCTTTGGCCGCCGCGTCCTGGAGACGCACGCTCTGAAGGTGGCGGAGAGAGCGGCGAACCCGCGCCCGCGCCCACAACAGAATCAGCCACCGGCTCCCTTCGTCCCTCCTGCTCATGTCGTCCGCAGGGTCAGTTCGGTCTTCCTGAGAGAGAGAGAGAGAGAGAGGAAAGAAAGGGAGAGAGAGAGAGAAAGAGAGAGAGAGAGCAAAATAAAAGGATAAAATAATACTGGTATACATTTTGTTTAACGAGCGTAATGAATGAGTGTGCGCATGAGTGGATAGTGGTATTGACGAAAGACTGCAAGCATTCAATTCAACATCAATTTCCAATTTATTTCGGTGTTGCAGATGAATGAAAACATAAGTGGTAAAACATATTAAGCAGTGAAAAGAAAAGGGAAAAAAAAGAAAACTCAGAAAACTATATAGTAATAATAAGTGGACAATCTTTCCTTCCTTGCAGATGCGCGCAAGAATGGGCGTGGCCAGAGGATTCGGGGCCAGAGCGAACATTGCTGCTCGGATGGCCAACATGAACCTGGGAGGAGCCGCCCAGGCACGCCCCGCCCCCGCCGGCTCCGCCAGGCACCGAACCAGGCGCACCAGAATCAGGCTCCCCCTCGCCGCCGTGCACCCCTCACCATGCCCCCGATGCCCAACGGCAGGGGACTCGGGCAGCCCCCTGCTCCGCAGGCCAATCGTGTCCTTGGCCACGCCCCAACGACTGGCCACGCCCCTCCCGCTGGTCACGCCCCTCCTGCACATTCCCCGCCCACGTTTTAATACCTCCCTCACTCTTTCTCTCTCCTCTCAAGTCTCTCTCTCTTTCTCTCTCCTCACTTTCTCTCTCTCTCACTCTTTCTCTCTCGTCTCACCTCCTCTCTCCTCTCACTTCTCCCTCTCTCTCTCTCTCCTCTCACTCTCTCTTTCTCTCTCCTCACTTTCTCTCTCTCTCACTCTTTCTCTCTCCTCTCACCTTCTCTCTCCTCTCACTTCTCCCTCTCTCTCTCCTCTCACTTTCTCTCTCCTCTCACTTCTCTCACTCTTTCTCTCTCCTCACTTTCTATCTCTCCTCTCACCTTCTCTCTCTCTCTCCTCACACTTCTCTCTCTCTCCTCTCTCTCTTTCTCTCACTTCTCTCGTTTACAAAGCATGCGATACTTGCACTTACAGTATCCAGTGGATTGTGGTGGAATACGAGATGGCGAGAAGAATGTTCGGAGTTGAAGAAGACGACTTGGATGGTCGGCATGTCACCATCTTCGTATTCTTCTCCCTCCACCTCCTCCGTCTCTTCTCCATCCACTGTCTCTCCTTCTTCCACTCCTTCCTCCTCGGTCTCTCCTTCATCCACTGTCTCTCCTTCCTCCTCCGTCTCTACTTCCTCCTCCGTCTCTCCTTCCTCCTCTGTCTCTTCTCCATCCACTGTCTCTGCATCACTCTCCTGGCGCCCCACCGCCACATCAATCCTCTTTTCCATTTCCTCCTTCATCTTCTGCGTTGTCTGATCCGGTTCCACCGGTGATTTCCTGCAAATTATTTCTTTTCGTTCACTTCAAGGAAAAAAGGGTGGGCGGACAAAAGGGGGTGGGTAACACCTCAAAAAAGGATGAGTAGGCCAAAAAAGAAATTTTTCATATATAAAAAAGATAGGGCGGGAAAATTTGAATTTCGAGGTCTCAAAAATTGCATGGGTAGTCCGGTTCGGAACCGTCTTTTTTCCCATGGTTCATTTCCTGACAACGAGTAAACATATCAGGATTTCATTTTGATTATCTGTAATTTTCCTTATATTTTATCTCATATTTTAGAGCATCGTGAAACAAATTAGACTTTAAAATGTTTCGTCTATTTCATCTAAATCAGAACTGACTGAGCCATAGTCGTTGCTCCTTCTCCATTGAAGGAGACAAAGAGTATTCCGTTTGCGAGATTGATCCCGAGCTCGTGGAGACTCTTCTCCACGTCCTCTTCTCCAAAGACTTCCGCTTCTCCCTCCACCTCCTCTGGACGGTAGATTTCGAGTGGCGCCACGGCCGCCGCTCCGTGTCGGCCGCGGAGAAGGTCGACGATTCGCTCGGAGAGGGACGACAGCTGGAGAGAAGTTTACTTTATTTATTGCTGTTGAATAGACACTTGTTGCCTTTCCAAATTGGGATACAACATGTTGTTTTTTTTTTATTTAATTAAATTCAAAAATAAAAGATGAGATTCTTCGTCTCTCCTAACCGTTTCAGTGCCACGGCAGTGAAGGCTGAACGGTATTGGGCTTCGTAGGTACGTGACTATGACGTCACCTTCTTCCTCTTTCTGCTCTTTTCCATTCTCTTCCTCCTTCTCCGCATCCTCTTCTGTCTCTCCTTCCTTGTCTTCCTCTGCTCTGTAAATGTTAGACCGATTTGAAGTGAACAATTTTGCATCGACCAAGAATGAATTTCCCAGCATTCCCAATCTCAGGAAGCTAGTCAACTACTATTCAACTTTACAATCTAAACTGTTCATTTCCTCGTTATCCTTCTGATCCTTCTTTGTGAGTGACTTTTGCTAGAGCCTTGAGAAGATGCTCGTACCTTTCCTCCTGGTTTCCTTGTCCATCTTGAGCTGTCTCCTCAGGAGCTGCTCCGTGGTGGAGGTCGTAGCATGCAAAGAGAACGCCATGCAGTGCGAGTTCACGGAGTGACCGGCTGAAGCTGTCACCCTCGAGGCCATCCGTGCGGAAGGCCGTCCGCCAGAGGGTCAGGTTGTCAACGTTGCCGCTCTTCTCTCGCTCCGTCACTCTCTCCCAGATCCATTCGTAGAGTGAGGCGAGCTGTGTGGAGGAGACGAAGATATAATTAGCATCTTGCACTAGGCTGCGTGCTCTAGTTGCCGATTGGCCGCATGAAGCTCAGTTGCCGAATTGGAAAAGGGGTAGCAGTCGAAATTTGACCTACTTATTTTTTTATCGGCAACTGAAGCACGCAGCCCTTGCACTATTCCAGGGTCAGTCTCTGAGCTTGGGCCAGGGGTTACAATGTAAAAAAAAAATTGATAAACCCGGGGGTTATAGAGGGAAAAATGGCCGACCCGAGGAGGCTACAAAGTGTTCCGGGCCTACGGCCGGGAGGGGGGGGGGGGAGGAGGGGTTATAACCCTATCATGGGTCAGACCTCTTTTCAGCTCTGTCCAGGGTCAAAAAGGTGCCATCTATTATAGGTACCCTTACTGATTTTGGCCCTACACCTACCCGAAGTAAGAATAATTCTTCCAATCTAGCTTTCCGGGCCCCATCCCTAGTCCACCCGGCTTTCCCAAGCAGTCTAAAGTGGTTTTTGATTCCTTGGACCATTCCGCTCCACTCACTGTTTCATCTCCAGTGCTCTGGCAGGAGAGGCTGGTGCCATCCTCGAAGTGGACAGTCATGGATGTGATCGGGCTGTCGATCGGCTTCATCTCCGGGTTGCGCATCTCCACGAGTCCCAAGCAAGAGACCACGGCTTCCTCTCCCTCTTTCGTCTCTCCTCCATTCCCGTGATCTCTCTCCTCGATCTCGCCCTCTACCTCGCCTTCGAATCCATCGTCCACTCCTTCCTCCGCTTCCTCTACTCCTTCTTCCTCGCTCCTGAAAACACGTGGACAAAGGAAGCTCGAGGAAGACTGCGTAATAGTAAGCTAGGATAGATCAGCTGTCGGCCAGTAGGCAAGAAGAATGTTGGAAGAAAAGGGGAGTGTGAAAGTGAAAGGGAGAGGGTGAAGGAGAGAGGAAGAGGAAGAGGAAGAGGAGAGAGAGAGAGAGAACTGACTGTTCCTCTTCCGTGACGATGCATGCATGCAGCATGCCTGGCACCCTGAGGTCTCCCAGTGTCTTCTCCATGTCCTCTATCGAGTACTCTCCCTTGTGGAGGGACTCGCGGAAGAGGCGGACGTACTCGCCACGCACGCCACGAGCAGTCAGCTCATCGCATGCCAGGTCGTGCAGGTCGCCGAGCTGGACGAAGAGGAAGGGGGTTCTCTCTCTCTCTTTCTCTCTCGCTCTCTCTCTTCTCTCTCTCCCTTTCTCTCTCGCTCTCTCTTTCTCTCTCGCTCTCTCTTTCTCTCTCTCTCCTCCGGCCCCTCTCACCTCTACTTTGAGCCTTGTATATTGCAAGGTAAGGGTAAGTTTGACAACAACAACAAACTGACAGTGTAGTCTTCGAGACACTTGAACTTGAGATCGTATCCTTCTTCGAAGCGGAGAATGATCTCTTCGCATCTTCCCTCTATGGCTGCTCTCTCTGCAGCAGCCTGATCTCTAGCGAATCTGTTTAAAAGGATAAGCGGAGATAAGAGAGAAGAGTACTCCGGGAGGAGTATCACGGACTCCTTGGCAATGAGCCAGAAAAGCTCTTCTCAATTCTGTTTGAAGATGCTTGACATTGGTGCACCAAGTGTTTCTCCAAGTTCTTAACAACGCCAACGCCCCATTTGAAATGTACCCCCGCCTTCTACCGTATCCTAGTTTGAATCGCCAAAGGTCTCGTTTGGAATTGCATGTGAACGAGAGCTGGCAAACGTACCGTCTCACGACCTCCTTGCAGTGCGCTTCGGCAGCTCGAGCCTCGGCGACAAAGGCATCATTTGGCTGCAAAAAAATTATAAATAAATCCACTTTTTAAAGTTCGATAAAAATAATTTGCTCTTTTATAAACAAAAGGAAAATAGAAAAAAAAAGAAGATGATGAACCAACGAACCACCGCGGGCAGCGGAGCAATAACTCGCGCGTCCCTCGTAAAGCCGAGTTCGGCAAGCGAGAAGTCGTAGAAGCTCTCATCGAGGACCACTCGGTTTCCGTTGGGAAGCGCGTGGAGAATCGAAGTCAGAGGCACGACCGCAGCGTCTTCGAGCTCCAGAGTGCTCGCAACATACGCGAGCTGAAAAGAGGGGTACTCATTCATTTATGGGGGGTGGGTGGCATTTACCCCCCCCCCTGGTCATTTCCACTTTTATTCCTTATTGTAAGCAGTTTTACCATATTTCTTTCTTTTTATTCGAACGGATTTACTGGGAGCTTAATTAAATATGGTAGCATGCGAGAGACGTCGAATCTCCAAAAATGTGAACAGGATTTTTTTTAAAGGAGCAAAACTAACAGAGTCACTAGAAAAGAAGCGTCTCGTCACAATGCGCCCGTTTGGAAACTGCGCCTGAAGAAAAGTCGGTCAAATAAGAGGAGAACTCGTCAATGTTTCATTCAATTTCACACATTTTCGTTTGATTAATAAAAAGACGCTCTGATTTCTCTATAATTTGAGCCCTCTTAACATAATCTGAGTCTGTACTTTTCAACAGATAACAATGCTTTCCAACGGCAAAGCATCAGAAAGTTGGATCCTGCTGTGGAAAAAAATATTCAAAACCTACTCGAAGATTGATCTTGTACTCCTTCTTCTCCGAAGATTTCTCATTATGCATTCTGACGGCGTTGGTGAACGGTCGCTGCGGGACGTGCACCATCATCGGAGTGTTGGCCTAAAATCTCATTTCGTATTAGACGATCTCAAACAGAAAAAGAATAAACACGTTCTACTCTGATGGCAGTATATATTTTTATCAAATATATTTTTTCAAATAAAAATTATTTCCACGACTTTCCATGCTAGAAGGAAGAACTGCGATGTGCAGGGCGTTCGAGCCGTGAGAGAGTTGCTCGAGAGTGAGATGAAAGAGGTCATGCGTCAGGTCGCAGTAAGGATCGCGGATAGCGAGGTGAGGAGTGGCGCCCAAGGAAGGCGCCGCCGCGGAGATCTGCTCGATCAGCTCCGCCAGCTCAAGAGGGAGGAAAGACTGTCATATCAACCAAGTGATTAGTCAGTTAACGCTGCTAAGACATTAGGCAACTGTAAACCACAGCTGCATTTTATGGTTAGTCACTTATACGCCTTTATATCAAAGGAGTCAACTTTCTAATCTACCCCCAATCATCATAACATCGCCATATCATATCGAAGAGTTGCTTGGCAGCAGATGCTTTCACTAGAATCCAGTTTATTTTTTGTTCTTTTTCTTACACTCAAGGAAAAAAAGGCAGACAACGGTATTTCCATCATTCTAGCAACTCCTCTAGCGAGTTCTTGCAATAAAATAATCTCGATAGCTTAAAGGATGAAAGACTTCAGCGTGTTTGATCTGCAAACGCAAGAAGCAACAAAACTATAAGAACTCTTGCGCCCGCTTCGATAGTCAGATGATAACAGCAGAATGCGTAATTCGTTGCTGTCTCCAGCATGTTGGGTGGGTTAGAGCAATAGGATAGCTTCGTGATCTCTCTTCGTCAAGAAGAACGTGTGATTTTTTTTCCCATTCCTCCCCATAGGTGCCTTTTCCTGCTGTCGCCGTTGGTTGAATGGAGCTAACCGTTAGGTCGCTTCGAACATGCAACGGGCTGAAGGGCTCTTCCCTATCGTTGGCATCGTAGACGTGGATCGAAATGAAGCTCAAGCTGTCGCCAATACCGGCGCCGAAGCCCGTATTGAAGCGAGAGACCAATCCCGACATGGCAAAAGGCTTAAATAAGTACTTTCAAGCATTGATTATCAAGCGAGCAAAACTATCGGCAAATCTCGGCTTATTTTGACGATATTTTCGCGCAAACATATCAAAAGTGATGAGAAGTTATTACAGGAATATCCCGCATGACAACAAAACATCGTGCAATAAGCCCAAGATAACACAAGGGTAGATCATATCGGAACCAGAACAGCAAGCGAGCGGGAAAGAAGCGTCATCGAAGAGCGCGCGAGGTTCAAGTAGTAATTTGCACCGCAAAATAAAATACAGACGCTGCACTACGCACCCAAAATTGAAAAAATCACCAAATAGGAAGTTGTATTACAAATAAATATCTGATGGTGAGCATGCTCAGCCTACTGTTGGAAGATATGTATCCTTGTTTTATCTTTTTTTAACATTTATTAACGCTCTCTCTCCATCTCTATCGCTCTTAGAATCTTTCTTTCTCTCTCTCTATCTCTCTCTCTATTTTCACTCCATCTCTCCCTGTCTCTATCTCCGCGCCATCTCTCATTCACTCTCATTGTCAGCCTCTCTTTCAATCTCTCTCAATCTCGCTTTCTAAATTTCTCTCTCTCTCTCTCCCTCCATCTCTCTCTCTCTCTCTCTCTCTCTCTCTATTCGTCTTCTCTCTTGTCCAGCTTCAACTCATTCTCCATGGTGACGTCATGCTGGTCGGCTGCACAGGAGAGGGTCTCGTCGTGAGGAACGGGCAGCTCTGGCGGCGCGACTTCGTAAAGAGGACAGGAAGTGAGCTGGTGGTGGTGGCCGAGTCTCTCTGCTGTTGCTTCAAATGTCTCTAATCTGAAAGTGTATCTGACTACATGTAGCTGTATAAATATGTATAGTTTACAGAATATAAGTATACTTCGGTGGATGTAAACCTGAAAGGCTAACATGTTTGATAGCATGGCTACCTGCCCAACGGTCTCGCGCCACTCTACAAGAGATAGCAGCCGCGATCTGCTGGCGGCACTTCCTGCCCTCTCGGCAGTTCCTCCAGCAGAGCCACTTCTCGCCCTCTTCTCTCTACTCTGCTCGTGCATGAAAGAAAAGTGCACGCTGCACTGTCCAGTTTTATAAAACATTCTGGTTTTTTTTAATCGGTCACAGCATTTAATTAAAGAAAACTTTCTTGAACTTGCCAACTTGATATCAACAAGGCCGATAGCCAGCTTTTATCACATATGGCAGAGCAGGAGAAGAGTCAGCCGTGTTTTGTAAAACGAAAGTAGACTAATGTTCAGCAAATGGCACAATAGTGCATTCAAATAACGCTGAGTCATTCAATGAAACAATTATTCAAACATAAGCAAAACAACTTCAGAACTGTAGAAGAAAAGAGGAGCGAGAGGGGAGATGGAGAGAAAGAGAGAGAGAGAGAGAGAGAGAGAGAGAGAGACATACAGACAGAGAGAAAGGGACGGACAAGAGAGAGAGAGAGAGAGAGAGAGAGAGAGAGAGAGAGAGAGAATATGCCAAGAAATTGTGCTGTTCACTTGGTGCACACGTAAATGACGTTAGCTGGAAAGAATTCGGGAAGGAGGACGCGGATGTCGGAGAAGCCAGAGGTACGGAGGAGCTGTTCGGCTCGACGCACTCCCCACATGGCACCCATTCCAAGGGCATCTGGAAGAGAGAGAGAGAGAGAGAGAGAGAAAGGGAGAGAGAAAGAGAGGGAGAGGGAGAGAGAGAGAAGGAGAGAGAGGAGAGAGAGAAAGAGAGAGAGAGAGGGAGAGGAGAGAGAGGAGGGAGAGAAGGAGAGAGAGGAGAGAGAGAGAGAGAGAGAGGAGACTGAGAATATAAGTATAGAAAGAACAGAGCGCGAACAAGAGAGGGGGATGTAGAGTATGTATGCAAGACAGGGAAAGCAAGAGAGTGTCAACCTGGTCCACTACTGCCCACAGGCAGGCAGTGGAACATCGAAACAGCATAGAAAGCTGCGCTGAATGCCGGATTCTCCTTGGCGTCGGTGTAGATCGAGGAACTGCCGCGGATCTACCACATCAAGACATGGCCAACAGGCAAGGTAGATCTCAGGACTGGTTACATTTACGAAGCCACTAAAAGAATTATTGTTAAGTCATGAAAGATCACCTCAAGCATTGCGAAGACACCACCCGGTTTCAGCAGCCGATACACTTCTTTGATACACTGAAAGTGGAAACATTTCTCTCCCTCCCTCTCCCTCTCTTCTGCTCTCTCTCTCTCTCACTCTCTTCTGCTCTCTCTCTCTCCCTCTCTTCTGCTCTCTCTCTCTCCCACTCTTCTGCTCTCTCTCTCTCTCTCTCTCTCTGTTTCTCTGTCTCTCACTTCTCTCATGTCTTCTTAGTGAAATGAATGTATGTACACATGTCTATGTCTATTTCTCAATTTCTCTAGAACTCTCGAGATCATCGCAAACTCCGCACCAAATCCGGCCGTCACTGATCATGACAGGCGTCGAAGATTGTGATGAAGTCAAAGGTCGCCGTCCAGTCAGCATTCATATGGCCAGCATCCATCACATGGAACTTCTGAAGAGAGAGAGGGAGAGAGAGAGAGTGTGTGTGAGAGAGAGGGGAGGAGAGAACGTAAGAGAGAGAGAGAGAGAGAGAGACTGAGAGGGGAGAGAACGTAAGAGAGAGGGAGAGAGAGAGAGAGAGAGAGAGAGAGAGAGAGAAATGAAACAATCTCTTACCAGGTTGCTGAGAGGCGGTAGCTCTGTGGCCAGTTTCTGCTCTGCCAACGCAATTACTTCCGCTGAGATGTCCACGGCATTCACTTCGCAGCCAGGGAAGGCCTTTGCTAGAGAAAGAAAGAAAAGATACTAAAAGGGAGAGAGAAAAGAGAAAGAGAGGGAAGCAGAGACAACATAGGAGAGAACGACAAATAGATGATCCATGTTCAGGTATACCTGAACATGGATTATCTCACATAAATATATTTGTTTCCTTCTATTTATGTTCGAATAAAGTTATAATATGACGATGATTGGAAGCAGAAAGTAAACTGGAGAATTACCAACCCATCATAATGGAGTGATATCCGCTTCCGCATCCGACGTCGAGGATCTTCAAGCCACCCGCCTTCACTTATCGTCCATGCCGATCTGGAGAAGAATTCGCACTTTTTAGTGGCAGTGATCTTTCGTTCTCTCGCACTCTCTCTCTCTGTGTCTCTCACTGTATTCCCTCCTGTCTTTCCCTCTCTCTCTCTCTTGCTCTCTCTCCCTCGTTCTCTCTCTCTCTCTCTCTTCCCAACGAATGGAAAGTAGTTGCTGAGTAAGTGCTCATGATGCATCGCCCTCGTCATTCCCTCCATGGTCTCGTAGAAGCCGCTGAATTGGTCGTAGTGGAGACCTCAATAATTGTCCCTTCAACTCTTCATTATTGACACAAATGTGCATAACTATACATGACCAAATTATTATATTCAAATGAAGGCTAGCTTCAACCTGATGAGATTAAAGAAAGCCGTATTAAGTTTAACAAAAAAATGATTCGTAATCAGTAAGGACGACAACCAACCGAATGGTCCGTCCTTCTGGAAGACCTCGGCGAGGTCGTCGTAAGTCTTCAACGCGTTCGGTATCATGTCCATCTTAGCGACTTGCAGGTTACTGTAGCCGACGAATTCCTGAAAAATAAACTAGCCATTGTTGAAGAATGAAGAATGCATTCAAATTTAGTATGTTTAAATTGAATGGTAGATCTAGCAATATTACAAAACAATGATAAGTTCCTCTCTTTATCTCTCAGCTTTCCTTCTTCTCTCCCAACCTGCACGATCTCTGCTTCCATGTAGAACTTCTCGTCTTCCGTGACCTGGATCAGCCCACCGCAGGCCATGGCGCCGAGCCATTCAAGCACGAATCTGAATGCGAACATTCCGAGTTTTCATAACTCCTCTCACCGTGTCTCCCTCTTGCTCTTTTGCATGCTCTCTCTCCCTTTCTCTCCCCCTCTCTCTTTCCCTTCCTCTCTCTCTCTCAATCTCTCCCTCTCTCCCTATCTCCCTCTCTCTCTTTACCCTCACCTCGATTTGCACCCCGCATGCCCCGCGATAGCCTCTGCGTCCGCGGGCTTCTCCTGGCTGCCCACGGCCGCGAGCGCCTCGAAGAGCCCGAGGCGGCGGCCGAGAGCAATTGTTGGCGCCAGCAGACCGCCGAGTAGGATGTCCTAAAGTCGAAGATTACTTCATCACCAAACTGATCCAACCGATCCACATTCAAGGAATGAATCTTCACAAAAATCTGATATTTACTATCTTAATATTCTTACTTTCTAGTGTTTCCATTTTTGTTCCAAATAAAAGAAACAAAGAATACATATATTCAGGGCTAACAATAAGATTGTAAGATAACTATAAATAACTATTTAACTTACGGTCAGACGCGTTTTGATCTCCGACATTACGAAATTGTTCTCCGAATACAGACAATTAATCTAAATGTAAAGAAAAATAAATATTGTGATATTTCAAGAAGCCAAATTTAGAGATAGATCAAGTTCATCGAATTCGTTCAATAAAAAATTCCATTAAAAAAAAATCGAATAGAGAAATAAATCGACTAAACAGCCCAGCGCTTTATACATATGTACATCCGCATTTGGCCATCTTAGACATGATAACGATATCACTCCAATCTCTCTAACCTTCTGGCGCAAGGATGATCCCAAGTGCTGGGAGAGACCGATTACAAGGAGAGTGCACGAGAAGAGTGAGATATTTATAGTCAAGCAGTCATCTATAGAGAGAGAGAGAGAGAGAGAGAGAGAGAAAGAGAGAGAGAGAAATAGAGAGAGAGAGATGATGGGGAGTAAGGAAAAGAAGGACAGGAAAACAGTGAATGATAGAGCACGTGTCTAGGTTCCGGCAAGTGTACGTGCCGATCATCACTTTCAACTGAACAACGTGGACCCCCTGGATCCCCCAACAGAGAACGACCACGCGAGAGAAAGGGTGCCCGGAGAGATGTGAGGAAATCAGAGACAGAGAGACAGAATGAGATGAGAGAGAGATAGACAGAGAGAGAG
>CALZFC010000091.1:0-5000 GCA_945643635.1 Allodiplogaster sudhausi | reverse complement strand
AGAAGTTGTTGTAGCCGACGCAGGCCTGGAAGATTGACTCTGGTTCTCGTAGGTCATCTTCTCTCTATCTCACTCTCTCTCTCTTCTCTTTCTCTCTCACCATCCTTCCCTCTATTCCTCTCTCTCTCTCTCTCTCTCTCTTTATTAATCTCTCTCCATCTCTCTTACTCTTCTTCTATCTCTCTCTATATGTATGTATCTCTAATTTTCTATCAATCTATTTTCTCTCTCCTTCATTCTCTCACCTGCGCGTCTCTCTGTCCATGTAGAACTTCTCGTCTTCGGTGACTTGAACGAGTCCGCCGCACGCCATTGCGCCCAGCCATTCGCGGACGTATCTGGTAGAACTCAGCTGCTCCGACTCTCTCTCTCTCTCTGTCTCTCTCGATTTTTCTTTGTCTATCAATTATCTTCCTTCTCTCTCTCTCTCCTCTCACCTCGGTTTGCATCCTGCATGGCTGGCGACAGCCTCGACGTCCGCGGGTGTCTCCTTACTTCCGACAGCCGCGAGTGCTTCAAAGAGCCCGAGGCGGCGGCCGAGAGTAATGGTAGGCGCCAGCATGCCTCCGACGACAATGTCCTGCAGAGAGAGAGAGAGAGAGAGAGAGAGAGGAGAGAGAGAGAGAGAGAGGAAGGCCATCGCTATGTATTTTGATGAAAACCTAACAAATTGTAATTGTAATTTCCACAATTTTGAACGCTTCATGTAGACGAATTGTTTTATGAATTCGTGGAAAAAAATTAAAAATTACTTCTAACAGGGAACGGTCAGAAACCCTAAATTCCAAAAATTCTGATATTTTGCATATGGATAGTGCATCACATTGGATGTTTCGGAATGAAAAAATTAGGACCCGAATTCCTCTAGAAAACTTTTAAACCCATTTAAAGGTGCGTGAAAATCTCGTTTCATCTGTAATATGCCACGTTAACAAACGTTCCAAAACTTAAATATGAAAGATTGGCGCAGTTGGTAGCGCTTCAGGCTACAATTTTTCTGTCCTTAGTTCAATGCCCCTTCGGGCCAAAGTCTTTTGCAAATTTTATATAGAGGTTTTGAAGTCGTGTAGCTCTTTTCTATACTTTCTATGTTTTTTAAATTTGAATCGGACTTTGTGAAGTGCAGGATCAAAAGAAAAAAAATTGCTTTGGGCTGTATGTGTGTCTAGGGTATCCGCATTCCGATCCGACGAGACCAAGACCATCGTTTATGCGCTTTTTAACAGAATAGAAATTAAAACTTTCGGGAGATGATCCATGATCGGAAAAAAGATAATATGCAAAACAATCCTTCTCGCAAATATACGTAAAACAGCCCGTAACAAATTTTTTTTACATTTTGGTACTTGCAGTTCACAAAGTCCGTTTTCAATTAGGTAACTATAGAAAGTACGGAAAAGAACCACGACCTCAAAAATTTTTTATAAAATTAGCAAGAGATTTTTGCCCAAAGGGCATTAAAATTGCGAACAAAAAAATCTGTATTTTCTATGGCTATACTGACTTTATGAAGTGCGAGGAAATATTTGTTTTGGGTCGTATGTACATATGTATGTATGTATCAGCGTACCAGTGGTGTGTGTGGATGGTGCAGATGTATGTATTAGAGACAACTCTCCTTTTTTCCTTTCGCCACGGAATTCACAGAACCGTTTTGATCCGCATTGCAAACGGCAGAGCGCGCGTATGCACGCTTGCGGAAGTCATCGGCACACACATACGCACACATGCATGCAGCCCAAAACAAATATTTTATTTGATCCTCGCACTTCACAAAGTCCGTATTCAAATAAAAAAAAAACCCATAGAAAGTATAGAAAAGAACTGCACGACTTCAAAACCTCTATATAAAATTGCAAAAGACTTTGCCCGAAGCGGCATTGAACTAGGGACAGAAAAATTGTAGCCGGAAGCGCTACAACTGCGCCGATTTTCATGTTATAGGCTTTGGAACGTTTGTTAACGTGGCATATTACAGATGAAACGAGATTTTCACGCATCTTTAAATGGGTTTAAAAAGTTTCTAGAGGGATTCGGTTCCTAATTTTTTCATTCCGAAACATCCAATGTGATGCACTATCCATATGCAAAATATCAGAATTTTTGGAATTTAGGGTTTCTGACCGTTCCCTGGTAAGAAAAAATCCAAAAAAGGTAATAGAAAAAACTGACATGGAGGACGCCTCTCGATATCGGTCATATCGTGCTTGACCTGAACAAGAGAAGTGTTCTGTATCGTGAGAAAGAGAGAGATTGAGAGATAGAGACAGAGAGAGAGAAAGAAAGTGAAAGAGAGAGAGAAAGAGAGATGAAATTGAGAGAGGAAAGATGAAGAAAATCTAGGAAGAATGCTAATTAAAAAGTAGCTAGGATTTAATAATTCTTGTTTTTGTCTTTGAAACTCTTTAATCGCGCAAACTGATAATATTGTAATGATAAATTCCAATTCGAGAAGATGGAGGCGAGCTTGCTCTAATTCCTTACCCATTTTATGGCGCTTCAGTTGTTCGTGGGAGCGATCACTGTCTCACACGTGGTTAGGGGGAAGGGCGTATTTATATTGTGGATCGGTCGGTGGTGGAGCAACGGGATCGTCTGCGGAGAGATGAACGGTGGTAGCAAAGTGCAAAGGCATGAAAGAGAGTGAGAGAGATAGAGAGAGAGTGAGAGAAAGAGAGAATGAGAGAAAGAGAAGGGAGAGAGAGATGGAGAGAGAAAAGAAAGAATGAGTAGAAAGATGTGACAAAAGCGTACCGAAAAGTGGTGAACTAAGGTGAAAACTAGCTTCTTATATCCGTCTTTCTTTCTTTCGCCAGCCATCTCCACCCACGCACTCTTTCATTCCTTTCTTATTTCGTTGTGAGATGTGCATTCAAAACGATATGCTTGCTCTGTCGTCTAACAATAAATACATTCATTTTGTCGATCGCCCTCCTTTAACGGTAAGAAGAAAAACCTGGCGATCTCTGCTTTATTGTGTTAGGTGTTGTTGTTCATTTAAGGAAAAAAAATTGATACATCTTTCGCCTCTCTCTCTCTCTCTCTCTCGCTTTCTCTCAAAAAGGGATTAAATGAACGGCTTGTTTCGACATTTTAAGACAAGTGATGTTTTCTTTTAGGTCAGCGGTGTGAGAGCGAGAAAAGAGAGCGTACAAGAGAGAGGGAAGGAAGAGGGAGAGAGAGAGAGAGAGGAGAGAGAGAGGAGGAGAGAGAGAGATCGAGATAAAGAAATAGTCTTTCTGTTTGTACCAACAATGAACGCTGCGATAGTAAACAGTTTCAGATTCTATTTCTGTGAAGACAATGAAGACAAACGTAATAAATCATATTGTAAGTGTCCGACACACGAGGTTGGCATGTGCGAGAAGATGAAAACCGGAGAGAGAAAGTTCACCGCCAATGCCATGATTTAAACTACGTTCATATTTGGCAGCTCATGGTCAGCGAGAAAGAACAGCACCAATCGGAGAGCAAAATGATTGAAGTCTGCGAACTGAACGAGGTCACGGCAAGAGAAGAGAGTGGCTCTCCAATTTACTCTCGAAGTTGTGATAAAATGTAGATCATTTCCGGAGGGCAGCCGAGTTTTTTCTCCACATTTGGAGTAATTTAGGTGCTCCTACGGCAACTTCTCAAGACCATCCTATTTGCTCACTTTTGTAATGTAAAAAAACCTTGAGAAAAAAAGAGTTTTAAACTGGCCTTAACTATTATACCGACTGCAACCAACAGTGGATAAATCGTCGTCAGAGCCAAATATTCTTCCCGGATTTCGAACGAATTTATAGCAGCTTCGTTCGCGTCGCGAAACACTTATTGCTTTCAGTAAGGTATTACTCTCACAATCAGAGAGAGAGAGAGAGAGAGAGAGAGTGAGAGAGAGAGAGGAAGAAAGAACAGGCGATAGATAGAAAAAGAAGAATGCGAAAGAAACAAATTCACGGCACCTCATACAACGGTATTTGCTTCATTTTTACCGGGCAGAAAATAAGTAGCTCTTTACTATATATTAGGAACCCTTGAAAAAAAATCATCATGGTAGCAAAATTGTGATACAATGTACGTATTTTTGTCTACCAACGACATTCGTCATAACTCGGCTTCATTTCATTCTCTGAACGTGCTGACCATTTCATGTACTGATAGTTTCCATTTCTCCCTCTTTTCGTAGAGTCCGTCCGAGTGGTGCCATCATTTCTTCTTTTTCGATGTCTCACTTGGTTGATATAAGGTGGGTTTCTCGCTTGTTTATAGCTTCGTCCCCCATATCTCAATGTTAACTTCGTCCTTTTTCTCCAACTCCTTCATATTCTTTCTCTTTTTCTTGTTCAAGCCAAGACATGGGACATTTCTCTGACATCATCATTGATTTTTTCCACTATTTACTTAATGCTGATCATTTCTTGTAGCTAAAGAGAAGAAAATAATTTTATATGTATTCACAAGAATTCGTTTCTAACAATAAGCTGATTAATCCCTCTATGTTATTCAATCATTTTCCTGTGACACATCAGATCTTTGTTTTTGAAAGTATTTAATAGCGCATCTAATAAACAGATAAATATATTATTACATTCACTATAATCATATCGGCTTCACTTTGTACACACGTAGACGACATTCGGGAGGAAGAATTCGGGAAGGAGGACGCGGATGTCGGAGAAGCCAGAGGCACGGAGGAGCTGCTCGGCACGACGCACTCCCCACATGGCACCCATTCCATGGGCATCTGGAAGAGAGAGAGAGAGAGAGAGGGGGGGGGGGAGAGAGGGAGGAGAGAGAGAGAGAGAGAGAGGGGGGGGAGAGAGAGGAGAGAGAGAGAGAGAGGGGAGAGAGAGGTTGGAGAGAGAGGAGAGGAGAGAGAGAGAGAGGGAGAGAGAGAGAGAGAGAGAGGGGAGAGGTGGAGAGAGAGAGTGAGAGGGGGGAGAGAGGGAGAGGGGGAGAGAGAGAGGGGGAGAGAGGAGAGAGAGAGAGAGAGAGAGAGAGAGAGAGGGAGAGAG
>CALZFC010000090.1:1450000-1511948 GCA_945643635.1 Allodiplogaster sudhausi | reverse complement strand
TTCTTCTTCTTCTTCTTCTTCTTCTTCTCTTCTTCTTCTTCTTCTTCTTCTTCTTCTTCTTCTTCTTCTTCTTCTTGATGACACCTCTAACCTCGAGCTCGATTTAAACATTCCCCCTGGAGATGACCAACTGAAACCGGTTTATATTTTCCTACTTTTTTGAAAGTGCGACTGGAAGTCAAATCATTCTCACACGACTGCACTTGCAGAGAGAGTTAGTCGTACAGTAGCTGTGGGAGAACAAAGGCACATTGTGAAAGTCAGAGATTGATTGTGAGAGAGAGAGAGAAAGGGAGAGAGAGAAAGAGAGAAAGAGAGAGAAAGAGAAAGAGAGAGAGAAACTGAGAAAGGGAGAAGTGTCGTTGGTTTACATTTTTATCCTATCACCGAATCAACGCACTTTGTCACTAATTAACGGCCTTACTTCGTAACCCTATTCGCTGAATCAAGGGAGTGCAGACATTCTATGAATGCCTTTTGTGAGCCGGTTCATAAACGCATTCATTTCGTTCGGTCGAGTGACGCATCTCTCGTGTGAACTGCGAATGTGTGTGAACATTGGAAAGAACGGGTAAATCTCAGAATGACTATGGTCGAAATCAGGCGGGGAAAGATTACTAGTTTATCCTCTCTTTCTCTCTCTCTCTCGTTGACCAAAAAAAGTTGACCAAACATTAGTCTTTGTCGGAGAATACAATGATTACATTCTCTCGCGTTTATCACTGCCGATCGTGGCAAGGAGCGAATCGGCTCAGGCTCAATGCACGTAGACAGCATCGAAGAGGGGGGGGGGGCTTATTGTTGGAGGGCGAGCAGCCACGAGGGGGAGGAGGGTGGCTACAGGGTAAGAAGGAGGCGGAAGGCGGGGGAGGGAGGTGAGCCTGAGCCTGTAGCTACGGGTCCACTTCGCCCGTCTTCTCTCGCGACTCCTTCTTGTTAGGCGTCTTCGCCCCGTCCTTGTTCTTAAAAGGATCTTATTTTTTGGTGCAAAATTTTTTTCAATAGCATTTTACTTTTTTTTAATTTTAATTTAGCGAGAGTGAAAAAAATTACCCAAAAAACTGCCTCGTGACTCTTCGGCAGCGAGACGCTGCCCTTAGTGACTGCTGAAAAATTTCGCCGATTATTTGATTGAATTTAAAAATTTTAGTTAAATACGGCAGAGGAATCACGTTTCAAATTTGAATTTTTTTTTATAATTAGTAAAGGTTGCTCTGATGTATGCAACGAAAACATTGTCTTGCATGCAGCATAACTTGTGGAAAGTCACGTCTTCTCTGGAAGTTTCGTTGGAAAAGCAATTAATTAATATTTCTTTTTCAAATATTTAAATTTTCCCTCCGACCGCCCGGATTCTCGGAGGCCGGCCTCGATGACGTCTGCGTCGACGGCTTCGACTTGGAGCACGCGACTAACGGCGCGGCCATGAAGAATAGCAGCAGAACGGCAAACATCTCAAGGTTTACGGTAGATTAGAAGAAACGTTTATGGGAAAATGGCATATGGGGTCACGGTAAACAGGGTTTTGAAAATTTTGGAATTCTAGAAATTTTCTTTCTTTTGATTTCCTGTGTAGTTTTAGCAGCTTACTATGGTCTTGATCTTCAATTAAATAAATATTGATTTCATCGGGAATACTTCGTCTTTCTTGTATTCAAAGGAGAAAAGCTAGCCGGATTTCATTCGAGATTTCATTCGGAGGAATACAAAATCAGATTTGAAATCGACAGCACTAACCACGAACGACGGAAGAGCATCAAAGGAAGCGACCATGCGAGGAGGATAAAAGCTTGCGAAATGATCATTCAGAGTGAGCCTTGCCTCATGAATGGCGAATGTAAAGGGCTAAGCGATTCAACTTTCAGATCAAAATAAGTTCAGCAGATTAGTGCGATCCTTAAATATGTATTATACATTTTTTTTTAAGTTTATCGGTCGGATGATTGAATACAAATATTCAAATTCACAAAACCAGACAAAAGCAGCTCGAGCTCTCATTCGGTCATTCTTCTAGTCGGTAACATCAGCAGCTGGCTGTCCTCTCGATTCGCCCTCTTTATCTCTAATCCTCTCCCGTTCTCCCTCACTCTCTCTCACTCTCTCTCATTCTCTCTCACTATCTCTCTCTCACTCTCTCTCTCTCTCTATCTCTTGCTCGCTCACTGCTGAAAGTGGATAGAAAATGTGGAGATAGCGAAAGAGGCGGAAGAGATCGAGAGATGGACAGAGACAGAGAGAAAAGGCAACAATGACAAAGTCTAGCCTGAGCTTCCGGAGAAGATGAGAATATTTTTTTTATAGAACTATAGCGTAGAAGTTGAAAGGGTGGTTCATGGAAATGTGGAGCGCTTGAAACATCAGTGTTGACGCACATTTTGACTGTTTAAATCGTGAACGCTGTTCAACATAAATGATAACTGAAGTAATCATTTATTTTGAAGTTCTCTCTATTCACAATTTTTTCCTCTTTATTTCTCATTTAAACTTACATAGAATTTTTTCTCAAACTTTTATTCCAATCTGTTTATCTCTCGTTACGAAATGTTATGTTTTGCAAGACAAAGAAGTTGTTGAAGTAAAATGTTTATTATGATTTATTGCTCATGATAATCACAGATAGCTATGCGCCCCGTGCCCAGCATAATATTATGCTGAGCACGGGGCGCAAAGCTATCTGTGATTACTATGAGCAGTGAATTATAACTCTCCGTTTTCATTCGATCAACATCAACAAACTCTTTTTGGCCTTGGCCGTCAAGTCATTGCTCGCGTTGAATGAATATATATTTTATCTTCTATATTCTACACAGTTTATTGTCAATATAGTGCATATGTATGTACCTAGCCAGATTGGACATTGAGATGTATGTATGTATATACATGTTTACATATTGTATGCGCTTAAAGAGATGGGCTATTTTAATTCTCTGTGGAACCGCTGCCGAAATTCTGAAAGTTCCCACACCGTTCTCGGAACTTTTTTCATTTAATGCGCGGTTGCATTTTAAATGAAAATAGGCCATCTGGCTTCGTTTAATGATAATTATGGATAAATATTCTCTTTTAGAAAAATAATACATTTTTTCATATTACAAAACGGGAAGAATTTCTTCTTTTTTTAAAGATGACTCATCGTCCCGAGCTGCAAGGACTGCGCGCCTTGGCCATCGCCGGCGTCCTCGCTCTCCACTTCTTCCCTGAGGCATTCCCGAACGGATTCATCGGAGTTGACATGTAAGCGTTTATGGTTGAGATTGTTAAGAAGGAGAGTAGGGGTGAGAGGAAGAGAGCGAAACATAGAGTGATTTCTTCCTCCTCCAGCTTCTTCGTCCTCTCCGGTTTCCTGATCTCCTCGATTCCTTTCAACGCCACGGCTTTGGCCGTCGCTCCCTCTGCGATTTTTACTATCGCCGTCTGAAACGAATCATCCCTCTTCATCTTCTGTACTGCGCCGTCGGCGTTGCAATCTATATTGTACTCTCCGACCCTTACAACATTAAAGACAATCAGGTACTTACATTTGGGAGCTTTAATAAATATTTTCCTGTTTCAAAAAAATATACTGATCGTGGAATAAAGTTGTAAACTTGCAAAGCACGAAGTTGTTAGAGAGAAAAAGAATGAGAGAGAGAGCGAGTTAGAGAGAGTTGGAGCGAGAGTGAGAGCGAGAGTAAGAGTGTTCATGTAGAAAGCTGCTGCAACGGCGACACTTCTTTTGACGAACGTCAAGGCGATGGTCGAGACTGAGAACTATTTTACGGTAGACCATTTTTCTTTGTTTTATATATGATTACAATAATTTTCATTTCTGTTTCTTTTTATTTATTAAGAAAATCAATCCATATTCTTGCATTGTTATAGCAAGTGAACACGGAGAATGTCTTCACTCACATTTGGTCGCTGTCGGTCGAAGTGCAATTCTACCTTGTCGCGCCCTTCCTCCTCGCCATCCAAAGTCGCTGGCCGCGCTGGATCTTCTTGGCGGCGGGTACTTGCATAATGCTATCTATAAATCATCATCAAGCCATAAAACGCTTGAAACATTCGGGCAGCGAGCCTATGTATGTATCTATGTATCCAATTGCGATATACACTCATCGATGTCTGGTGGATTTTTTTTTTAAATATGGACATTTTTTTTTCACGAGTTGTTGAAATTGAATTTTGGTCAATTTAATTGAACGATTTTTGGAAGAATTATTTTCGCTTCAGTTATGACGTCATCCTGGTCCTCCCTCCATCTAATCGCTCCCTCCCTCTTCTACTTCAATCTGATGCCTGCTCGTCTCTGGCAGTTCCTTGCGACTGCGATGCTTCACTACTCCACGGCCACGTCTTCTGTCCAGCCCGAGAGGGCTGCTGATTTTGTCAGAGAAAAAGTTAACAATTAAAATTAAAATAAATATATTATATATCTACTTCAAATAAAAATTAAATATTATAATAATTACATAACTTGACTTTTGATAAAGCGCTACATTTCGATTTGTTACTTTTTTCATCTGGTATCTTCCATGCTCCTCCCGGTTTAATCGCCCAAGTTTGAGGTATATAAATTGTTTAAAAAAAACCACTACGAACATGACTACTTTCGTACCTGACCATGAGGCTCTGCCCCGGGCGTTTGAACATGGGAACATTCCAAAACATTCTCCAAGCGAGTACTACTGCCTTGGGTTATTAAATTTTAAAGAACGAAGGGGCCAACGTCTCTTGGACAACATGTCTCCTCGAATTTACTGTCTTCTTTTCGTAGTTATTGTTATACTCCCGAGTTAACACAACTAAAATGATATTCTCTAAAACACCAAGCCAAGGTATCAGAAGTAGTCTGTCCGAGCGAAGCGAGCACGAACGGCTGGTGTAAGCACTATCATTTAATATGAACATCTAATGTTCCTCAGGCAGTCGAAGAGGCAAAGAAGGAGCTCGATGACAAGAAGGAGCGCTCGTGGCGTCAAGTCACTGCAGATGTGGCACGAAATGTAACTTTCCACTTTTATCTTTCTTCCCTCTCCATATGAAACTCTATCTCGCTCTCTTTCTCTTTCTTTCTCTTCCTCTCGCTCGCTCTTTCTCTCATCTCAGTTTCTCTGTTTCTCCTCCCTCCTCCTTCTCTTCGTCGCCCTCTTCTTCCCTCTCCAACTTCCCGTCTCCATTACTCGAATCGTTGTCACTGCCGCCACTGCTCTGCTTATCGCAGTCAGCCAAGAAACGCAGGTGAGATTCACTTATTTTCCTTTTCTCTCTCCCCCTCTACCTATCTCTCTCTTTCTCTCTCTCTCTCTCTCTCTCTCTCTCGCTAACTCCATCGCCCTCCCAATCTCTCATTCACCTCCTTCTCTTTCTCTCTCTTCTTACTTCTCTCTTATTCTCATCAGATCCCTTTTCTGCCCTACTTATGCTAAGGTTAAGATGAATATTTAAAAAAAAACAGTAAATATGATTGAATAAATATTCTCAATGAGGTGAGGAGCCCCACGAAAAGCATATCCCACCAGGTTGCCTCCCTCCTTTCCGTTCGTTCGCTCGAATTCCTTGGCGACATTTCCTACTCTCTCTACCTCGTGCACTGGCCTTTCTCTGTTTATCTCGCACAGGATACCGCGCCGTTGTCGTTTGGTAAAAAATCCGTGGTTTTTTTTTATTAGTGCAACTTGTACCCACCATTTTCTGTAATAATAAATATCGAAAAGTATTTTTCTTTTTATACATATATAATAAAAATAAGCAATCAAATGAGCCAATTTTCCCAGATCGCCTTTCCGGAATTCCGTTCTCGCTCGGTGTTACTCTCCTTGTTTATTTCGCCTTCGAGCGTTTCTATCGCACGTGGTCGCAAGTTCGCATCGGTTAGTGGAGAAGCACGTGAAAGAGTCCAAATTAATTTTACGCTTTTAAATTAGGTTTAAAGGTTTAAAGCCATTATGAGAGATACAACAGTCAGAAAAAGAACGAAATGTTCCAATTGATATCATTCTCCTTTCAGGCGTCTGCTGCGGAGTCCTCCTTTCCTTGACAGCGGCGCTCATTCTTTCGTCACCTCCAATCAATTTCGCATTACATCGGACGGATCCTTTCACCGGTCATTTATCCTTCTCTTTAACCCGATAGATAACTTACAGTACGCCCTATTATCAGGGTGCACTGTACGGTACTGTGTAAGTATATATGACGCGATTTGCGAGAGAATCAAAATTAATCAAACACACAGCGCAGATAGTCCTCCGAGGCCGCACTATAAGGCAGAACTATTCAGTTCGCCATCTCCTGTGGAACTAAATAGTTCGCCCTCACGCTTCTATCGATAGCTCAGTTAAAGAGAGCTAGATAGTATGTTGCTGTAGCTCGTTCAGGACGAACTATTATGGTCACTGGCCAGCCCACCCTGGCAGCGGGCACGCCTCGCTTCTCCCCTCCTCTCTGCTTTCCAATGCTCCCCCCCCCCCTTCACCTACACTTCCCCCTTCATCATTCTTTCTTTCCAGCAGCGGATAAAATGCCATTAAAACACTGCCAATTGCGTTTTAGCTATATTTATCACTACATAATTAGTGTACAACAATATAAAAAGGGCATACCATAACTGGGCCACACAACATTATGAGACAGAGGGATGGAGGAAGGGAGGGAGAGAGGGAGGGAGAAGCCTTGATGGTGGTGGTGGAGGAGGTGCAGAGGTCGCAGCTGAAGATGGGGAGAGATGGCGAAGACGTCTTGGAGTGGAAGTCGGCGAGCTCAGGGACCTGCAGGAGAAGGAGAGGTTAGGGCGCGAGAAAGGAATAAGCGAAAGAAACAGAATTATAATGCACAATAGCATGAGACAGATAGATAGAGGTTTATAGGATGAGAGAGAGAGAGTCGGGAGAGTGAGAGACTTTTTGAATATCATTGATAATTGTCCAAAATAATTACAATTTGTTTCTAAAATACAAATTTCCTCACCGACTTCGGGAGCCTTTCTTGTCAGGGCGCTGACGTTGACGAGATTGACAATGGCATCCGCGTAGTTCGCATCTCGAGTCTGCGCCTCCTAAAGGGGAAAACATGGTTATGGTTATAGAAACATTTTTGAAAATAACTAAAGTATTCAAAAGAACTTGATAAAAACTTCGCATTTTACTGTATAAATATTTTTTATAAAGTATGTAAATATTAAAAGATTGCAAAATGACCGTGAGCAGCCTATCGGCTTCTTCAAACTGCTCCTGCACCCGACTGGCCCACCAGAAGAAGAACTGCGCCGTACTTGCCCATCATGTCCTGGAATTCATGAACGATAGGACTAATTGTCAGCGAAATCAGAATAATAATAATAAAGATTAACGTCAATAAACGACAAAAGTGGATGACTTGACATTCACATTAGTTGCTAGGCACATTAATAATGAAAATATGAGAGATATTACATAATTATAATGAAACGAACACTCGATCGAAACGGAGTTGCGCCAGAACAGATGCTGCGTGGCCTTCGAGGGACGACACTTCACTCAGCACTCGCAGAGCACCATCCGGCTTCTGCAAAATCTATCTTCAGTTTCTTTTCACCACGCTGTTCATGTTATCAGGGCTTATTTCCATTGCCGTATTTACTATTAGGCCAACTATATGAAAACCACCGAGGTAAAGTGAACCAAAGCAATAACTCACAATAAGTGTGTACACAAAAACCGCAAACAAATAAGCAACCGAAAACGAGTACAGGCAAGAACTTGTAACTTACATCAGCATCGAGAAGTATGGTTGCTGTGAGCACGCGTGTCGCCTTCACAGGAATCTGCAGCTACTTCCGACTCCAGCTCAGAGAGAATCTTGAAAGTGATAAATGGATAACAACATAAAGTTAATATCCACCATGCAAGAAATGCTGAACTTATCTTAACTTAAATAAATAAACATGTGATGCTAAAGAATCTGATCAACAATCTTTTATTACTTTTAGTGCAATGAATAGAAAAAAAAGGATGTTTGATGGAGAAACCTTGCATCGCTTGGTTGGCGAAGCTACTTTAAAGGCGAGGCCCGGCTGCTTCTTCGCCTTAATGGCTTCTGGAGAAATAGGACAGATGAAGACATTAGCATACTCAGGGAAACCACATAGATGACAACAACTAATTTATTGTTCATAAACGAAGAATGAAGTATCGAACTAAAATAACCTAGCCAAAAAAGAAGAAAAGATAACAAGTCAGAAAGCGTCAAGCCGTGCACTCGACTGAGTATCGCGATTCGCGCATGTTTTTGTGCTGATGCGCAGCGAGCGCGAAGTTTATTTTTTTGAATTTTCCAAGATTTTCTTCTCGTGAATTTTGCCAAGCTTTTCTTTATACTTCTTCGGACGAATAGTTTTTTTTAATTTTGAATCGGTTATGCTTTTTATTCTTAATTTTGTGGGGATTTGACTTACAAACTGTTTCTTTTCCAGGAAGAGGGCTGTGGCAAGCGGATCTCCGCTCAACTCTTCACTTTTCTAGCGCTTAAGGTGTGGCTCACATCTTTTTTTATTACCGAGTTTGTTTTATTGACCTGCCACCTTATATTTGGCAATTAGTTACTGTTCGCTCCCAGTTTTTGAGACCTTTCCTGGCCTTTTTCCTTACCGCGTTTGCCAATTTACTTTGGCGAAGGATGTTAATTGCTTTAATAGATTTCTCATGTTGCTTTGTCTTTTGTTCCCCAGAAACTGAATGGCATTGCGCCTAGCGCTCATTTTTTCAACTTATTTGCTTACAAAAGTTATTTTATTAATCATTATTATTTTCTACAGTTTAGATATATTTTCGTCTTTTCTCTTTCTTCATTGGCCATATTAAATATACCAATTTGCACTTCCTTTATTCCTAATCTTTATTTTTCTCTCAGGAATCGATTCAACGCCGAGTTCTTCAGAGCTCACCACTCGATCACGTTGGAGGTTTGATTTCTTCTATACTTGATCATACATTGTCTTTTATTGCCTTGAAACTTTGAATGGCATCGCGCTATGGATTTTTGTTCATGGGACTCAGTCAAGGTATGACAATTTAAGGATATAACTGCACGAATTAGTTTTCGCTCAAATTTAAATCAAATTATGTCATTGGCTTTAGTTTAAAAGGAGAATGCGAATTGACTGTTCATATTTTTTTTTCATAATAGTTTAATATTACTGGCATAATGCAACGGCAATTTTGCGTTTTAAATTTCCTAAAAAAATTAAAAGCTGGTAATGAACAAAAGTTAGAGATTAAAGTATGCCTTAATGTAAATACTTAGGCAAATTGTGTCAAAACATTTATTGAACATTGGGGCTGTGCTCCTTAATGATGGGAAAGAAGGCAGCGCTGCAGCACACAGAACTCGGAGCCGTCGACGTAGGCATCGAGTGGAAGAGGGGTGAGAAGGTCGTCGAAGCGGATAACGGCAGAATTGTCGGTCATGCGGAAACGGAGAGCCAGAAGATCGCGATCATCAACGGGTTCAGAAGACAGCCTGACGACGAGCCTCCAGCCCGATGCTGCTGCCACAATGCAGTCGATCCGAGCCAGGAAAATGGCAGATTGAGAGCCGGGCAGAACTACGATGTCACCTTTTCTGTAGCGCGTGCCATAGTGTTCGATCCACGAAGCAGACGTCAGTGTGTGAGAATTGAAGTGCAATTCCAGAATTGCACCGAAAGATGCTCGCGGCAATTCTTGCGTGCTACCGAGCACTGTATCAGGGACGCGCATCTGTCTCTTGAGCCACTGAATCCTTTGCACTTGCGCACTCATAGTGAACGGGACATTGGTAAAGTTCCGTGTGACGTAGGAGCGCCTCTTTACCACTGCATGGAGCTGCTCGTAAGGTAGTGTCGACAAAAGCGATGGGGGACCCAGAGTCCGTGCCGACCTCGCGTAGTGGATCATGACGTGCGTTTTGAAGGTCGGCTTAGATGGAGCTGCACTCGCCGAGTTAATTGGAGGCATGTCAACGTCGACCACTTTATAACACAACTTGATCGCTGAGAGGGGGTACAGAAAGGGCAGAAGCCGAAGTAGTAGTCTAACTTGAGATGCCTTCTGAGATCCAGCCGCTTTACCGTAGGCCACGCTCTCTGGAATCGCACCAGGCCGATTGGGTGCGTCGTTCGGCCCGTAGCCGAATGAGGCGATGCGGCAATTGATGCTATCCAGAGTATGACCGGCCCGCATCAGCGCACGAATGTAGATGCCTATGAGTCTTCTACCTTCGCCTTCGTAGACCTAAATAATCCATTTTATAGAGTAGAAGAGAAGGGATGAGACTAAGTAGACAAACATCGTGTGCTATGTCGATATGGGGATCCAGGGCAACATGGTAGCCAGTGAGAAGGTTAAGTATGCAATCGCCAATCAGACCTTCCTGATTAGGCTGCGCAGTTTGATACCTGTAAAGGAAGAGGGATTACACGCACTCGCTCCCTCTCTCTCTCTCTCTCTCTCTCTTCCCTCTCTCAACCGAAATCACCTTACCAAGAAATTAAGGACAAACCAGGCCAAATCTCGCATGACACATTGCGCCTCGGAGAACACCTGACCAAATTGCTGAACCGGCGTCGTGCATAATCGGCAGGGGAATCCTTTCGAAAAGCAGGCCTGAATGGCGATATTTACGAAAATTTCCACTTTTTAAATAACCTTTATTTGGCGGGCTTCGTTTTGTCCCAAGTTGTCTGCCGCGAATGTCAGCAAATAAGGGAAAAATTTCTTTGGAGTTCCTTTCCAGTTCGCATCGATGCCCGATTCGTACAGCCCGTTCAGTTCTTCCTGCATATCATCCATTATAGTCTTTTCCCAAAAAAAAATACAGCAGACGTCATCAATGTCAAACAAACCTTGAAATGTTCGATTAGTGGCCGAAAGCAGAAGGCCTTGTTGTCGCGAGCATAGGAGATGGCAAACAGAAATCTGAAGAATAGAAATTTTACTCATCTTTCAGCATGGATAAAATTAGTGCTGACTTAAATCTCTGAGAAGATGAGACGCATGAAGGGAGGCCGGCAAGCGAGAAGTAAAAACAGGTTACCGAGTGAACCGTGGAAGTCTGATGTAGGTTATTAGCAGGAGCTATGTCATCCCAATACGCGACAAGGGGAAGTAGCTGTTTCCCTGGGGCATCTGTCATAGCTTTTCGGTGTCTTGTACCGTCGAGTGGAGAGGCAAGAAGGGTAAGGCAATCATTTGGTTTCAACTGCAGCAATTGTTGGACGTCTTGGTGGTCAAGGGCCGAGATGAGAGTCTCTCGCAAGTTGCACGCGTAGAACTTGCACTCTTTATCGACGCGCTGAACAGTGCCGTCACGGCGCCTCACCACCTCGCTCTAAGTACCCATCCGGAATTCGGTCGGTTCGACGTAGCCTCTCATGTCTCGCATCTGAGACTTTCGTCCCCTTGCTGTACGAAGCCTCTTCATTTGCTCGAGCACTCCGTTTCGCTCAGTTGACGTACATTAGCGAGTATGTCGCACAACATGTCCACGACGTCGTCGACGTCACATTCGCGGATGGTGGGAGCAGACGATAAAGTCATAACGAACGATTCCATCCTTTCCATTAGCCCAGTCTCCAGTTGTTCTTCCTCTCCGTCGGACGACAGGTTACTCGCCGACACAATCGAGTCTCCATCTTCGTCATCTGATTGCTGAACGGGCTCGGTATCTCCATATTCCATCGCATTTTCAGCGTCCGGCATAGGATCATCGTCCTCTCCTCTTGAACTTCCCATGTCCACATCGTGTTGCTCCGCTGGAAAGCGTGGAATACTTTACAGCTAAGCCGAATAAGTTTAGATATCTAACCATGCTTTGCTCTCTGATGACTGATTAGAATGTCGTGCCTGCTGAAAACATGGCGAGTCGGGCACAAGAAGCAGCGGAAGACTAATCCCTTTACTCCACGATGTTCGTCCCGAAAATGTAGTCTCTACTCCTCTACATCGACGCAGCTGAACTCGCAAGATTCAACGACGCACCGCATCCTGAAATCCGTTGTGAAAAAAATATAACCAAAGTTATTATCGTTAGCAATTGAAAAGAAATGAAAAAGAGAAGACAGACCGCTTAGGATGGGCGAGAAGGAACGTAGTGAAAAGGGGAGCCTTGAAGAAGCATTATGAGACTCTATTAATCTAATATTCTAATTATAGCAATTACGTGAATTCATATTTTCTTAATTTGCACATTTCGCAATATGCAACACAAAAAGAGTCCGTTAAAATGACGTTTCTCGTAAACACAGCTCAAATTTAATTTCTTCAGATGTTCCTCGTCGTGATTCTTCAAGTGGGCACCGAATCTACTGAGGCATTCCGCGGTGAAGTTGAGGCGGAAACTCTGGACGATCTCCGCAGCCATGCGTTGTCTGTCTCTGCCCCACTCGGTTTCGACAACGTCGATCTCTTCATGGACACTTTGTTCGGCCCGATTAGAGCGATTGGTGGTCTCATACACACCAATCACTACACTGCGTTCATGACACGGTCATTACAGGTTTGTTTTCTTATGCATATATACAAATGTTTGTTTGTTTTAACAAAACACTCAAAGTATGGCATATTTTCTTTCATCTATAGAACGCCAGTTGCGTGCCAGGAAAGCCCCAAGGGGAATCTCCCGGCTTCGTCCTGAATGAAGGTTGTGAATTGTTGAAAATTTTTGTTTAATTGGCATAATATCACAATACAACTTATTTCTTAGTCGTCTTCTTTCAATTTTAAGATGTGGTGAAGACGAGCTCCGCCCATCCAGATCTCTTCGATGACTACGATCCACAGGGCATCCCCGCCAAGCGTGCGAAATGTTACTTATTTTGCTGACTTGTTTATATTTATTTATCTATCATTATTTTCTGTAATAGACAGATTAAGTGATGTTGAGGATAGTAAACTTATGAGTCGAAACTACAATTTTTTCAGTGGAGGAAGAGCGCTCCTCTCCTGATGAAGGTCGCCTAGATGCGGGGACTCCGGCCTGGATGAGAAGCGTCAGAACAGTGTCAGCTGAAGCTGAGAAAGGTTTGTATTTCCATTTGTTATAGCATATATTCATAAACACTTGATATGGGTATTAAACCTGACGGTATTTTTGCTATCCTTTAAAGGAACCGTGCACTGAATGATGCTACCGTAGTATATAGGAACCATTTGCGGGCTAGAGAGCGTGTGAAATCGGAGGGTGGCTAACAGCTACAGTAAAAAAAAATTTGGCTCAGCCACATTTCGCGAGCTTATAACTTTCTAACAAGTATACATAAATGTTTCAAACTTTTCAGCAGTATGTTTTGGACTGATGCTAATAGAAATACGTCCATAAAACAATATATCAGATATAACTTCTCCTTTAATTAAAAAAATTTCTGGATGTTGTAGAAAGTGACTTGTCCCCGCCGCTGAAGCCACGAGTCGCCAACGAGCCGAGCCAGCTCAATCAACCACCGAGGACACCCTCACGAAGCCCAGGTACTTGATTCTTGCTCATAGCTTCTTTCATAATGTGAATATTTTTAGTATCCTCTAGTTTAATTGATCAATTGAGATAATATGCATATTCAAAAAGAGTTCACATTTACATGTCTTTAAATACGGCACTATGAAATACTAAAATTGCATTTCAGTTTCAGTAGAATTTCCATTGAACGAGAAGCTGGCGAACACGAAGCTCCGTGATGTGCTCGTGGATGTGCGCGGTAGAGCTATCCTGGAGAAGCTGGAGAACGACGAGTCTTATATGCTGTGCGAAGTGAACACGGATCGCTGCTACGTGAAAAGAAAGATAACCAACTACCTCCTCGCGTACAGCAACAAGTCAGCCAATTGAACAGTATACAATGGCATTCCTCCTTAAATGATATCTTTTTTTGCCCATTTTATTACAACTTTAAATTTTTTTAAACCTATTTTCTAAGATTGCCGAAGACAGAACCGATTCATTTGTAGACAGTTCGCCCCGGCCCTTCACGAGACTCGATCCTTCGTCCACAACCTCTTCTCGGAGTACCCGACCGTGAATGCGGTTTGGATTCCTTTTTATATAGTATTTCTTTTTATTGAATCCATATTATTTATTTTATTAGGAACATGATTTCGAAAAATACTGTTCTTAAAATGTTTCTTCAGAATACATTCGTTGGAACGAATCGTGCGTGCCTGGAGGTCCACCTGCGACAGACTCAACAGCGACTGAAACATGACGGTTTCTACCAGCCAAGGCCTTACACCAAGCACACCAAGATGGTCGGATTCCAGTGCGAGCCGGAGACAGCACAAGATCTCCATGTACGTTTCAATGTTTTTAAAATTCTCACATTTTTATACTTGTACCACTTTCATATTATTATGACCAAAGTACGGTTTATTTGATTCTAATGATGTTTCTAACTTAACTCCTTCACAGAAGGTCAACTCACTCCCCGTGCATTCTGCAGAACATCTAGAAGTTCTTCGGCGAACGAGGTTACTACATCTCTTTTATTTTCTTTTACTTCACTTCAAGTTGTTTGTGAAGTCAGTACCGACATTATATCTTTGTAGTAGCTACTCTTTCTGCATTACCAAGTATCCACTTCCTTTAGAGATTCGCGGATGTCGTTCTGCCGAGTCAACCCTGCGCCGATCTCATTCGAGAGGTACAACATCCTGGCCAAGGGAGAAGTTGTTAGTATTTTTTATCGCCTGATTATGCGACATTTTTGAAGTCTTCGATAAAAGTAGTTCATTCCTTGTCGCATCCCTTTTCTCAATTAATTATGAAACATATTTCTGTTCAGGTTCTGGCTGACTTCTGCGCAGCTCAAGGAGTCACGAGTGATGAGTTCGCGAGGCGGTGGACTTCACTTGCATTGCCCAAGATCGAGTGCTTGGCTAGACGACTCCTTTCCGTGGAGAAGCAGGACGAGGTTAAGAAGGCGAACTACATTCCGGCTCATCTCGGAGGTTAGAGGTTCACCAAAAGAATCCTTTTTCCCTCACTTTACTTTTTATATTTTTTCTTTTCAAATTATTCACATATTATCAATCCAGTTATAGATCACGCCAGTCTTGATGGTCTGCTAAACTTGCTCGCGTGCTTCCCGAAGAACAAGAACAAGGATGTCGGCAGATCGGTTAACATCGTCACGTCCTTCCCGGTATGTTCTTAATTTGTAAAAGAAAAAGATATTTCACTGCTTAAAGGCTATGTAGCCAATCCACTCATTTTTATTTCATTTCCGTGTTTTCCATTCTTTTCTTCTTTATTGCCTTTCCAGTAACATAACAATAAAAGAATGCTTCTTTTTTTGTAGCCTGAGCACACAGCGGGCGGAGCCATGATGCGGCTTAAGGAAGCTGGAATCACCCAGCCGGTGATCTTCACGTACGGTGACGCCAAGCAGACGTACTATGTGGCAGTCGAAGGGCGCGACGTGACGGTCAGTGTATGAGCAGTGTTTTGGAGAAAAAATTATGCATAGTAAGCACGCTAATATTCCTGAACGAGATGACCATACAACTTGCTCAGTTCTTTGAATACGGTATGAAAAATGTTCGCTTCATTTCCTTCGCATCCCTTACCATACTTTACTTAAAGGATTACGGTATTTAGTGACGACTAAGTGTAATGGTTGCATCCTATTTAGGTGCCTGGTGATTTGACAACCGCTCTGCTCGTGCTTCTCGCTGTCTACAGCCTCTTCAACATGAGCTACGCGCCGGCAGTGAAGTCAGAGATGGAGCTGCTCTCTCATTTGCTGGGCTTCAAGAATGTCCGGCTCACGGAGGCTGCGAAGCGACTGCTGACTTCTCTGGAATCTGCTGAGAATTAGGTTCACTCATACACTCCCACTCTCATCCCTTTACTATTATTTTTTACGCCAAACTCAAATACTTGTAAATTACATGTAGGATTGCTTTTCTATTTAATAGCCTAAACGGTTCATCTTGTTCCATCAAGGATTTCTGTGTATTTCATATGCTATGTATTTATTAATATTTTATCAAATCACCGTGTGGATTACATGTAAGATTGGTTTTTTTTTTCGAATTAACCACTTTAACCGGATCGTCTGTTCCATTAAGGATTCGTATACCTTTCATGTGCCATTTATTTATTAGGTTTTACATTTCAAGCTGGTCATCTTGTGAGTATTTCTAGGATTGTGACTGCTAATGATTGAATAAAAATGATTATTCTGTAATTATTATGAAATAATTTCGCGTTTATTTTTGAAAATAAAATCATGTTAACTGTAATCACCAATGTGTTGAAGATACAAACCGCGGGGAAGCATTTGAAAGAAGAATGGAAGGGAAAAGTCATTCGAATACATTAAAAACCTCTCAATAGTCTAATGGTGCTGCAACCGAATTGAACTATTGCCGAGAAACCTGGCAATAGTTCGCTTTGGCCCGAATAGTTAATCGCCGGATGACATGATAGTTATGACAGGGCGAACTATCAAACTGAATTATCAGCAGCGTGCTAATAGTTCTGAACTATCTGCGCTGTGTGAAAGGGCTGGGGCCCTAGAAAAATTATCATCTCTGATTTTGCTTAAAAGTTGCTTCTAGGTAACGTTAGACCCGCAGAATCGAATGGGATTGGTCTTGGAGCCTAAAAAAATTCATTTTAAAAAGTTATGAAGAATTACAAAACTGCGCATCTTTTTAAAGGTGGCCGAGTAGGGCGCATATTTATGAACATTTCTCCGCGCACAGTAAAGCAATATGCGTGAAAATTTTAATGTAGATAGAAAAGATATTGCTTATATAAATAGTCAAAACAGAATTTGAAAATTTTCAAATATCGATTTTGTACGTGCTCTCAAACTCAATGAGGAATGTACATGTTATATCGTATAGAGCATAAAATTAGCTTTCGAATGATATATAGGGTGTTTCATTTCGACGAACTATTGTATGCGTTTAGGTCATGCGCAAAAGTGAAAACTGGCGCAGAATCGCGGCGCGACGCAATATTGGTCTCGCATTCAAATATCGAATTTCTATATATCAAGTGATATTTTGTTTTTGATCTTTCTTTTTACTTTTATTAAACGATTAAGCTCATATTTGATTAAAAAATGCACTTTTCGACCAAATATTAACGAATTCACTCATCTCCACAAAAGGAGACCGAGTTGTCTTGAAAGTGGGTTGAATAAGCTACAAAGTAACATTCTTGAAACGAAAATTAAAGGAAGGTTTTTCTCGCAACAAATCGAAAAGCTACTAAAACCAGCTATAACACTATGTAAATACACCAATGCACCAGATTTACCACGGATGTCGAATTCGAATATTCCAATTTACGCATTCGAAGATGCTAATTCACGCGGTGAAAATCTGGTGAATTGGTGGATTTACATAGTGTTATAGCTGGTTTTGTCGCTTTTCGATTTGTTGCGAGAAAAACCTTCCTTGAATTTCCGTTTCAAGAATGTTACTTTGTAGAAAATTTAACGCACTTTCACGACAGCTCGGTCTCCTTTTGTGGAGATGAGTGAATTCGTTAATATTTGATCGAAAAGTGCATTTTTAATCAAATATGAGCTTAATGGTTTAATAGAAGTAAAAAGAAAGATCAAAAACATGATATCACTTGATACATAGAAAATCGAAATTTGAGTGCGACCAATATTGCGTCGCGCCGCGATTCTGCGCCAGTTTTCACTTTTGCGCATGACCTAAACGCATACAAAAGCAGAGTTCGTCGAAATGAAACACCCTATATATCATTCGAAAGCTAATTTTATGCTCTATACGATACATACAAAACTGTCTGCGTAAATTGTAATATAACATGTACATTCCTCATTGAGTTTGAGAAAAAATCGATATTTGAAAAATTTCAAATTCTGTTTTGACTATTTATATAAGCAATATCTTTTCTATCTACAGTAAAATTTTCACATATTGCTTTACTGTGCGTGAAAAAATGTTTATAAACATGCGCCCTACTCGACCACCTCAAAAAGATGCGCAGTTTTTCAATTCTTCATATCTTTTTAAAATGAATTTTTCAGGCTCCAAGACAAATCCCATTCGATTCTGCGGGTCAAACTTTACCTAGAAACAACTTTTAAGCAAAATCGGAAATGATGATTTTTCTAGGGCCCCGAGCGTTTTGATTCTCTCGCAAATCACGTCATATGAATAAGTTTAAAATTACAATAATAGCAAAATTCTCTATACTATCGAAATTTTTACGGATCAAAAATAGTATGATTAATGCGATCTTTTATATGTGTGAATGTGAATTCAAACTTTGCCTTACTCTTTTTCATGATTGTATTATCTAAAAAAATAAATTAAATTTAAAAAAAAATTTATTAAGAAGCCGCCATTGCGGAGAACGAGCGCATCTTCGACGCGGGCGATGAGAATCTGATCAGGGAGGAGTGCGTCTACTCTCCCTTCCGCAACATGACCGGCCCCGCCTTCCTCGGCGAGCTGGACACGCCTTGGGGCGTCTGCACGCTCCCGGTTATTACACATTTTATTTTTCTATTGTCTTGGAGCGTCTGCACGCTCCCGGTTATTATCCATTTCATTTTTCTATTGTTTTGGGGCGTCTGCACGCTCCCGGTTATTATCCATTTTATTTTTCTATTGTCTTGGGGCGTCTGCACGCTCCCGGTTATTATCCATTTTAATTTTCAGCCGGGCCACGGTCGCCTTCGCTTCGCTGTCATCGGAAGCAGCTACGTCGGCGACCATCTCGGCATGGTCGCTCGCCAATTCGTCGACTTCTACAGTAACACCTGGCGGCATTCTCGCAGCCAGGTGTGACTTCTGTCTCTCTCTTTCTCTCTCTCTCGTTTCACCTATGAAATCCCGACGAAATTTTTACTAAACCCCATCTAATCCCAAGAAAACCGTTTTTTGGCAGTCAATAGTCGGGCTTCTATAATAGATGTTATTACATTTTTATTCTCTGCCTTCAGCTTGCGAAGTCTTCTCAAACACGATTCAGCATTGCCACCATTTTGTGGAGTATGGAGACGTGCTTGATGACTTCAAAGCTGACGTCACTTTCATTCTACAGAGGTATCATATCGATTTTTGGTTGAGAGACAGAGGCGAGAAGGAGAGAGTGGGAAAGAAAGAGAGAGAGTGTAAGAGTGAGATAGAAATTTTTTTTAGAAAACCTTTAAAATGTTCCAGGTTCTTTCGGCCAAAGTTCGATGCAATCCCTCCTGCCGGCAGCGACGACCCGGCCTACGATGAGATGATTGAGCGGTACAGACAGATTCAGAACAAGTTCGTGTGCAACAATGCAAATAATACATTTCCGTATTTTTTACTTTATCAAATACAAAAATAAATAAAAACAAAATTCTTCGATGGTATTCTAGCTATGTACATACATATGTTGCTTGATAGGCAACACAAGAGCTAGTGCAGCTATGATAATCTTTTCTTACATTATGTTTCTTCATATACAAGCTAATTCTCATGAAGAATATATAAATACCCAGATATTGTTTATGTTAAATAGGAGGTTAAAAAAATAATTTTCGCAGAAGTCGTCTATTCTACGTGCTCGATGCGATGCCGTCCGTCGCCAAACCAGTGATGAAGAAGCTGAGCGAGATGATCCGCAAGGGATACACGGAAGAACAGATTAATGTCTCTGCTTCTCTTCCCTCTCTCTCTTCTCTCACTCATTTCTCTGTCTACTCTCTCTCCTTCTATGTACATGTATCTCTCTATCTATCCTCCCTTTTTAACTATTCTACTTGCTTCCTTAACAATGATTATTTTGTTGAGTTCTTTTTTTAATATTTAGACGTGACGTTTTTAATGTCTATTTAGAACATGACCGTAGAGCGAAACGACATTCCGTATGCGAAGGCGCGTATGCAGCGATTCGCGAATGAATGCGGCGTCAGCTAAACGTTTTCCATTTTCCGCTTCTCGGGCCTCGAACTTTCATCCTTTGCGCTCTGAAATGAGGCGATTAACCACTCAGCCAAGTTTAACCGCTTAAGAACTGTGTCGTCTACGATGTGGTTCCAGCCTTGCTCGACGAGCACGGTCAGTACCTGGCGTATGACGGAAAGACGAAACTCGCCAACATCGAGCATGTCTCTCATTTGACGCCTCATGGACGACAACGCGTTGAGCCCTCTTACGGGGTGCGGTAAACTTTATATGGACATGTTTGAGCAGTACTGTAAGAGGAAAAGGAAGTACTGCAAGGTTTTTCTAAATTGATGACATTAAATGCAGGATATCGTTGTAATTTTTCGGATGCGAGTGGAGGAGCGATGACCTTGTTATATACAAAAAAAACATCTTATGTTTAGACACATGACATTCTTATTTACAACCTAGCATCTTATTTTCAGAAATTGGCGCAGCCCGAAGCGGCGCGGCTTCGTCAACTGGAAAGAGAGATTTATGGAGACGAAGTCACTCGTCGTCAGAGCTGAGATATTCATTTTGTTTGTCTACTTTATTGTTTCTTATCGTAAACAAGAGGAGAAAAAAAGCGGGAAATACTGCATGACCATGTCCAGTTCTTTCACTTCAATTGCTGTTGTTTACAGAGTTGTTTTGAAGTATTATTTAGTTGCTTTTTTGGTAGTTGTTTAAGAAGTGTTTAGGTTATAAACGATATTTAGAATTCATTGGTCTCAAGAAATTTGAATTTTTTTTACCGTTTGATTGCCTAGCCAGATTCATTTATGTATGTATACACAAATGCTAATTCCAACGGTAACGTACTTATTATCTGTTGACATCGCTCTCACGGTAACGCTCTTTCTTTCTCTCTCTCTCTCTCTCTCTCTCTCTCTCTCTATCTCTCTCTCTCTTTCTCTCTTTGTTTGTCCCTCTTTTTTGTCTCCCTATTCTATTCTCTTTCTTCTCTCATCTCCAATTTGTGATATTGTGAGGATATAAACTGCTGAAGATGATGATTCCTAATACAACCAATCGTTTAAAAAAGCAGATATCGAACGAGGCCCGTTAGATGAAATGTCCAAAAGTGTTAGTCGAAAACAATTTTTTTTAATTTCCCGAATTTGACAGCGGCCTTACCGTGGTTTATAGGTGGGCATGAGCTGGCCATCCTTTTCCCAAGGCCCCAGCCAGGCCAGCACGGGCCCAAGGAAAGTGGGGCCGGCCCGTAGGCCCTTTTCGGTCCTCAAATGAAAAATTCTCGGTAAATTTACGCTGTAAATACTTAACGGTAAGAATTTTCTGAAGTATATATATATGTATATGGTAATGGATAGATCAAGTGGTTATTTTGTTATAAACATTTTTTCGAACCTAAACTTTTGGGCCCATTCCCATCTTTGGTTTTTTTTAAGCTTCACTTAATACAGGATCCACATTTTCCTAGATTAATTTCACTGCTAACCATGTGCAGCTGAGTCGCGAGGAGAAAAGAAAAGAAAATGAATCAATGATTAAAAGAGCCAATATTAAATCTTGGATTCGTTTCGTTTTGCTTGACACTCGACGACTGTTGGAAATGCCTCTGGTAATCGCCTCTTATAGGAATTTCTCAGCCCAAAATTTTGCATTCAACTGAAATGCAGCGAAGTAATAAATAAAACTCGTGCCTAATTCACATGGACATCAAAAATCTCTAAAATAAATTAATGTTGAAAATACTCATGCTTGAAATACATATGTTCATAATATGTATATATGTACATTGAACTTTTCAATGGCAAAATATTAAAATTTATAGTTTCGCCCAATGTTTCCTATACCTTAAAGATCTTTGATCTTTGTACCGAGTTCTTTAGATTTCTAGCTTATTTCTTCAAATATCTTCAGCATTTACTGAAATCAAACAAGTTGCAGCGGAATTAGGCGTTTCTCCTATTCATAATTTTGATCACGAACAAGCTTTTGATTGGGTGATCGCGTCTGTCTCTACGAGTCCTGGGCAGAGATCTAAACTGGCCCAACTTTCTTGGAACCGGCCGGCCCTTCGGGCCCAACATCTCGTCGGACCATAGATTTCGGGCCCTTGAATATTGGGACCGGCCCGGCTGGGCCCTATTTAATCTAATTTTAATTCGTCTTTCTATGATTAGAACTTTTTAAGTTTAATTTACTGTTCACAAAGCTTTCATTCATTGCACTGAAATGCGGAATACCACTCCAAAGCTACCATGTTACGCATGACCAATACGAAATCGAGCATGTTCGCTTGCAAATTTGCGAAAAACGGGCACAATCGGTTCCAGGGACGGGCCCAAGGTTACGCCCGCCAGGACCCTAGACTGTCTTAGAAATTTGGGCCGGGCCCTTCCATCTCTGGTCCTGGGGGCAGAGAAGCAAGCCCTCGCTAAAGCGTGAGCACAGTTTAGATATCTGCCGAACAAGATCTTGACACACCCAAAATGAAGTGGCGCAAGAACTGTTCGATGGGAAACAGTTGCGGTTACGGTTACTGCTCACTTCCATATCTTGATCTCGCTCTTGTCATATGATGGGGCAGCCAAGTAAGGCTCCACTTTCGAGCGGATAGAGCAGCAGCAGTTGGGTGGAACCAAGGGAAGCAGTCTCACCCTAACCGTCTCGCCCTCTTTCTTTCTCGCTCTCTATCTTTCCTCTCTCTCTCTCTCACCCTCTCAAATGCCAACTCTCTCGCTAACATTTCATTGAATTGCTCACGAATTTAACACCAAAATACATACGTAAAAATGTTCGCTGCTCAGTATTTTTGAACACCATGGCATCTAGATAAATCGTAGCCAGGCCGAACGGTCAGCTGGGCTGGCGCTCTAATCTTATGCTGAAGGGCTAACAGAGCAGCCCTGCCCCTCAGGGGAGAGGCTGCTCGCCCTTACGCTTGCCGGTCAGTTTTGATGTCATCACAGTTTTTATCACGTTTTACCGCATTCCCTAGAGTCTTATAAGAGATGGAGAGGATTCACGTGTTTCCCAGGGAAGCGAACTTTGTACATATGCCAGTCTGAAATGAAAAGTTCATCATCAAACTAGAGATTTCTCTTATCCCGCAAACATATAAAGCGATAACCGATGCTGACGAGGGATAAAATCTCTTGGATTCGCTGCTAACTTTAAATGCCTGAACAGTGAGCTGAGGTCTTTGACTGTAAGGGGGGGGGGAGGTTTTACTAGAAGGAGGGGTTCCATTTTTCAATTGGATTTTCAGAGGTGGTACTATTAGAGGGGGGGGGGGGGGGTTCTATTAAAGGGGGGGGGGTACTAATAGAGAAAATACGGTAACATATTATTTTTAGAAATTGGCGCAGCGCGAGGCGACGCGGCTTGGAAAGAGAGATTTACGGAGATCAAGTGACTCATCGTCAGAGCTGAGATTTTCATTTTGTATGCTTAACTTAGTTTTGCTAATTTCAACTAAGATAAGACAAAAGAGCGAAATATTGCATGACCATGTCCACTTTCAATTGCAGTGCTTACAGATTTATTTCGCTGTGTTCTTAAGTTGTTTCTTTGTTAGTTGTTTAAAAAGATTTATATTTTAATAAAATGTGTAGAATTCATTAGTTTCAATAAAATTTTATTTTATTTAGCTTCTGATTGCCTAGCCAGATTCATACATTTGCCACGAACACATTTATTATACAATGGCCATAAACAGAAAGTATATGAATCTTTTTTTTTATTATGAAGACTACATCGAATAATTTGTCGTTGATATTCATTAATGTATTTTCATTAAAATGCATTGTTATGAACATTCCACAGCTAAATATAAATTTTTATATACTTGCTATAAAACTAGACATACGCGTAACAAGTATACACGTTTATATGGAATCAGTGCGTTGTTCGATGGAGCATTGATGAAGATTTGGATGAGGCGACCGTCCAGGTTGATCTCGGTACCATTATGAATGGTCACGGAGTCGGAGTCGGCGGAGGAGTAGACTCTTAAAAGACAGCCAGATTTAACATTCAATTGACTACAAGCACAGCAGCTAAAAACGCACCTCGAAACAGTCCAGTCTGTCTATCAGGGGGATGAATCAACCAAAAAACTTGGATACTACTCTTATCTACTGCTAAAGCAAGGGAAAACAAATTGAACGTGAGTCTACATGAACATGCAAGGAATCATCGAAATAAGGGAGAGCATCCCGGCGGGGAGAATAGATGGAGTAGTGACGCATGTAAATCACTGCTAATACGTCTGTCAACCATGTTCTGCTTATGTAGACCATGTTCTTCTACGGTTTTAAATTCGGAATATGCAAATTCGGAACAAATTGCATGTCATCACGATTTCGAAACAAAATATCTTCACTCTATGACATTTCATATTTCATACCCATTTCGCTCAAAATATCACAGTAACTACGAGGATAATGGAATTACCGCCCTACTATATTTTGTTCGATTATTCCTTTATTCAATATACGTTTGGGTGTAAGAAGAGCCCGACTTTCCGGCTAACATCTGCCCATACTTCCCAAATCCTAACAATAAGCAATTAGACAGCAAGGAAAGAATGATCTTCACATTAACAAATGCCGTTATCAGTTTTTTTTTTGCTATTTTATGAGTTCATTGAACGAAAGAGAAAGGCCAGGGAAGGAGAGCAGAGGGAAAGGAGGCGAGAGAAGAAGGGAGAGAAACATGAGAGATGAAGTGTTAGATAATCCGTCCTTGTCAGCATTATTCGCTCTGAAATTATTTTATTGAATGATTAATTCAAATAACATTCTTTAGCGAATCTATTTAATATTTAGCATATTTTAAAGTTAAAAATTTGGTGCATTTCCTTCTGAACCTCATAGTCGCTGGCATGGGGGCAATTCGGATTCTTCCCGTCTGTGTCTCTCTGATGATGAGATGAAAGTGTGGCTTTTATTACTTTATATGTCCATTAGGTATAGTATATAAATACAATATTATTTATATATATAAGAGATCTGTATATATTATATAAATTTTATTAAGATAAAAATTGTTTAACCACCCACGATGCAAAGGTTGTAGTTGTGGTAGTGAGGTGCCGGCTGCTAAATTTTTTCTCATTAATTTTTTTTTTGATTTTTATATATTTAATATTTGGTTTAATTATTTACTACATTTAATAGTTTAATGTGTTGTATTGATTGCCTGCCTATTAGAATTCAAATGGTCTCCCAAAACTCTAGAAATTTTCGTTGAAAATTCTACGGAATGAAACCTGTCTTAACATCTGACCAAACTGGCTTAAGTTTTATCAAGATTAATAGGATCTGTAAATTAAATCTGAAGAACCTTGGCGGGCTGGTGCGCCGCCTTTTTTTTATTACCGAAAAGTACTGATCAAAATCTTTCAACAACATTCTCATCCTTGACGAAGACCGGCTTGATGCGGGTGACGCCGTCCCCTTCTTGTCGGTGGTCCAGAGCTGTTTTAGCAGTATTTTTTTAGAATAAGTAACACAAACTATTTTTCTTTTTTATTTTGGACCGTTTTGGGATGCTTCATCTTGTCCTCTTCAGTGACAGCCATATGGTAGATGGCCAGGTAGTGACGGTTCTCCTCCGGCTGAGTGTTGGGCAGTTGCTGCACCTTCACATTTATAACAAATAAAATTTCAGTATTCATAACAACAAATGTATTTTTGTTGTTACAATTTAGTTGACCCATTCACTTTCTTTTCTCCCATTTTCATTATTTCATTGCTAACCTTAACGGTGGTCTTTGCTTCGACGAATCCGAGCGGTGGGCGGACACGGAAGAGATTGTTGTCCGTGCTCTTGATCTGGAAAAGGTCAACCGATCGCCACGATTATTCGGCAAGTGAATGGCGACAATTATTCTCATGATTTCGACCTTGAAGGAATGAGGAACGTCGAAGGGATTACTGATCTTGACTTCGGCGGAGGGCAAGCCGTTACTCAGCTCCTGGAAGACCAGATGGTCGGAAGGCTCAAGCTGAAACGAAAAAAAATTTCGTTCACAAATTTAACTTTAAAATTTTTTTTATTTAAATATTACTTCTTAATCGTCATTTTTCCGATGATTAAAAGGGTGACATGGTTGGCTTGCACCTTGAGCTGGAATGCTGGCTCGCCTGGCCGGTTCGTAAGCACCATGGGAGCTGAAAGATATGTATCTCTCTCTCTATCTCTTTCTCTCTCTCTTTCTCTCTCTCTCTTTCTCTCTCTCTTTCTCTCTCTCTCTCTCTCTCTCTCTTTCAGACTGAAAGGCATTGGTGAGTACGTGAACGTGCGTACTGGCATCCCGTGCTTCCTGCATCCCACCTCGGCCCTCTTCGGAATGCCGCGGTATGTATCACCAACAAATTTACTTTTCAAAGGACTTCAGGGCACTTTTTCTCCAGCCGAATAGATAATAGTGACTCATAAAGAATGTCCTCTCTATTAGTTAGAGTATCGAAAGCTTTCGCTCAGACGAACAACTTTCCCATACATCACGTTATGATGAATAGCTTTTTTGATCTAAATTTTTGGGTTCGAATATTTTGGCCACTTATTTGACCTTACCGTCAATTTACACTGTTTGGCGGATATATTTATTTCGATAGAGCGCAAAAATAGCTATCGGCTGATAGGTCAACCTTAAAGATTGGTTTTAGCATTTTCCAGAAATGAATTTTAAAACGTCATTTTAGCCAATTGGTTGTCACGTCGAAAGTCATGGGTCCCAGGTTCGAAGCCGCGCGCGTGCAAACCCTTTTGCGGGCTTTTACCACGGGAGATCTGTAAAGCAAACATCGGTTCTGACCTTTGTGTGCGTCGTGGAGCAGAATGATGCATTGGATGAGTAAGAAACATTAAGATTGCAAGAAAAGTTGGAAAATGCGGATCTGTTAGTTTTGATACGACCGCTTTAGGAAAATCGATACTGTCATTGGTAGGGAAGCCCTATCCAGATGTAATGGATGTATGTTGTAGAGAATTTTGTCGCGTACTGAATAGTACTATCCGCATTCTGTTCTCACTGAAAACATTGCTTTTTTGTAAAGAAGCACGCGCTGAATCGAATGAAATGGTTCATTTAATGTTACAACAAGAATTTAACTTCTTTTTACGCATTCCTTGAATCCTACATATCCGAGGTACCCATATTTGAGCCTATTTTCCACACCTTAGGGGTAGTGCACACGAAGCGAAAAGAATATATGTTATACAGTTTTTAATGCTCTACATTTTGAGATATAACACCCACACACAAATGAGTATAAGGTACTTAACCGTCAAATTCAAATATTAAAAGTAATTTTTCGATGTGAAAAAAATAGTTGACTGAAAGACTTCTCTGCTGATTTTGTTCAGAATCCAACGTTGATTCCGTTAAAAAAAAGAAAATTGAAAAATATTGAGTTTGAAGCGAGATACATCAATTCAGATATTATCCATACTTCCCTCACGGAAAAATATTTTTTGAAATTTTTTTTTTACCATTTAATATTGTTACTGGGGCCCAGTGCCATGCCCGACTATGTTTTCACATTCGAAATCCAACGTCTGGATCTGGGGCACGCCCTACTGGAGGCATACAGAGAGGCTCTCTTAAGGACAATCGGTCATGACCGTTCCGGGTCATAACCATGTCAAGGACACGTCAAGGACATGTCATGGACACCTGCACAAATGCGCTTTAAAATACTTTTTTGACATTTTCAGCTCTTTTACCGTTATTCTATAATTATTTCACAAGAATAATCAAATTAAAAAAAAGAGAAGCTAAAACGGTTCACCCTAGGTCTCTCGGATCCTCTTACCAAGAGAAATTACGAGAACATTAGGAAAAGTAGCTAGGATTAATTTGGGGAAAAAATTGGCTCGATATGCTTTAATTGTGCGAGCGCAAAATTCTTCTTCTAATGGTAAGATTTGGAGAGGGCGAGAGAGTGGGAACGGAGAGAGATGAGGAAGAATGAAAGGGTGAGCGGACCGAAGGAAGCCATCCTCGAGAGGCGATGAAGAGAAGAAAGACACTGAATAGCTTTCCTTTGCCCTTTTATAGGGATTTCGCAACGTGTACTTAGGTGTAATCATGCTGTTAAATGTGTATTAAAAATACACTTTTAAACCAAAACACACGAAACTTCCCTCATTTCGTTCCTAAGCTGAGATGGCCTCTACTATGTTCATTCAGTTTCCGCACAAAATCTTAATTTTAATTTTTTTCAAGTGCAAGTTATATTGATAAAAAAGGTTTTTTTTACATGTTAGATAAGAAAAAGAAATTATGAACACTTTATTTCTTAAGCGCACTTTATGATCAACCCCCAAGAACATATTGCGAAATCCCGAATAGAAGCCGAAAGCGTCATTCTTCTCTTCATCGCCTCTCTAAGATGGTTGCCTTCGGTCCGTAGTCGCTTTCATCCTTCGCTCGAATGTCTGTTAATTGAAATATTGTCTGCCTTATTTGTAAAAAAAAAAATCCTCCCAACCTTTCAATAAAAATGCTATTGGTGAGTTTTCTAGGTACGGAATAAAGACGATAATTATTTATCAATTGCATTTTCTTCATATATCTTGCATTCTCATTTTATTCCTGTATGTTACGAAATTTTTTTTATCAGTGATAAGTGACCTGTCTGCAAAATGGAAATTGTATGCTTTTCAGAATCCATAAAATGAGAAGAAATACGTCTTTTTTGCTCATAACGGTGCACATTTAGCCGCGACTTTTATGTACTCATTCTGCTCGTTTTATTTTCAGCCGGTCTTTGCACTTCAATATCTGTTTCATGCACAACAGTCGCTGTGATCTGCAAGTGCGAGTGTTTTTACAATAAAAATGACGTTTCTGCTGGAAGGGCGTCACATACACAAGAAAATGAAGACTATTTTTGTAAATCCATATTTTTTCGTTAATGTTTTTCATAGCCTGACTTGGTAGCGACTTTATTTGACATCAACAAGTCAGAAATGGCAATGAGCTGTGATATATTCTTGTTATTGTGCCTATTCATGGCGTTTTCCCAACAGCGTTCTTGCGTAAAGTTGGCAATTGGCTATGGAATTATAGAAATCTTCAAGAGAGAACCAGAAAGAAAGAGGCCTATAATAAAGAATGAAGGCGTGTGGTAGTCGAAAGTCGAAGAAGAATATCGATTTGTAGCTAATCAGAAGAGTGCCCGTGTGACTGTGAGAATTAGGCAAGGAAAACTAGTCTTCGTTTTGCTTTCCATATTAAGCATTCGTGATTTCAACTTTGAATTGCGTGCATGAATTATGCCTTCAACAAGCCCCGCTGGAATCTACTGTTGATATCTTCTCGCCGAAAGTTAATTTCCGCTCTTTCTTCATTCGAGCAGACCAATAAATCATTGTCGTCGAATAGCACACCCAAGTTTTATGTTGTAGGAGGTAATAATTTATTAGCGAGCATTTACGCCGGCAGAACAAACAAGGAAGGGTTGGGATAGACGAGTGGAATCTAGGCGAGGTGCTCAATCGTGAGCATGAGGATTCTTGCTGGTCATTGTCAGCCGCTTAGGCATTCTCGACCGATGCGAAGGTATGCTCGTCGTAGTAACATGAAAATATGATGTGAAAGGGTTCCATTCGAGATGCAATTCATGACTACGAGTAAGCAAGCGCCTTAGGGATTCCGATCTCAAGTCTGGATATGTGGGGGGAGCCTAACTAGCTCTTCGTGCAACTTCTTCAACATCTGCAGAGACATTTCCGAATCGCTTACCAAAACTCTGTCGAGAAAAGCGCGTAGAGATACAAATCGACTACGCTCCTGAAGAGAGAACGTTGAAAAGGAAAGAAATGGCGTGAAATTATTTTGGAGTAATAAATCATTAGCTTTGAATTCAAAATCACTTATATATTAAAATTTCTGCTTTTAAATATAAATGAATGAAAACAACTGCGGGGAAGATCGTACGTCATCGCAGAGGTGGTATCTCGAAAAGTCATGAAGATGATCATGAAGATATAGACGTCCATGTTAATATGAAACTCCTCGATTAGAGAGATCAGCAAGGTGTAAATCTGAACATCTACAATGTAAATTAATTTTTCGATTGGGGAGACTTGGGAGTCAATATAGGACCATAGCCTTCCGGCAATACATTCGTTGATATTGTTCCATATCTTGCTTCCCATGTCATATCGAACCAAGAACCAACCATTTCCGGTGCTCGGCACGTGATATAAATGAGTGTGGTTACAAGAATCATAATCGAAGGACGCCACTGGCTCACGGTCGGATTTGAGGACCTTGTAAATGAAGTAAAACTCACGGAACCACTCAAAAAATTTCAATTTATGTTAGTGAGGGTGCTTGTTGTGAAGGATATTGCTTATTGTTTGATTAGAAAGTGGTGATGTCAAAGAAGTGGATAGACACGTACCGAAGGTGGATAAGCTTGCCAACGAGTGCGATTGTGAGGAAACAAATGCATGAGCGCTTGGGGAAGATAAGTTGAGCACACCTGAATGCCATATCGTTTTACATGTAGTCCTCATCTCTTAACTTAAGTGTTTCCTTAAGAAGGACTGCTTGAGACCTATGTAACAATAAGAGTAGAGAGTGGTGGGCATACATAAAAACAACTTCGTGTTCTTTGCATGCCTTTGTACTTTCCGTGTATCACCTTGATGGAAATTACCGTATGCCCCCAGAACTGTAACGGCCCGACCCGTAGGGCCGGCCGACCCAACATCCCATGGCCCCGGTCCGGGCCAGGCCCAAAAAAGGTGGGCCGGCCCGTACGCCCGTTTGGGCCCGATAAGCACACGATGTCGTCCAGTCAGGAGACTGGAGGATGACTTATAACTAAACCAGGGAACCCGGTACTTTCTGCCTAGGCCGAAACCGTCAGTTGTTTGCTGCGCTCGAACTGAGGTGAATTACGTACATGCAGAATCTTCACCTTTCTCTGAAGATAATTGTGCTGCGGTCTGCTCTAATCGCCGCTATCTCCCTTATCCTTACTCCCTCACTCTCTCCATTCTCTCTCTCGCTCTCTCTCTCTCTCTCTCGTTCTCCATTATTCTCTCTCTCTCTCTGTGCTCTCCTTCACCATTTTACTCCAATTCTGAAGTACTTCTCTCTTTTATATTATTCTCGCTGTCCAGTGTGTCTGCATCCACTTGACCTCACTTTTGATTCATTTATCGTTTTTATTTCCTTAAGTTATTATATATCGCTTTTTATAACACAACATCTATCATCGGAAATATATATATATATATATATATATATATATTCATGTCTAATATAATCACGTAAAGAAGTGATTAGAATATTTGCTGGGTGGACGAATGAACACGCGACACAACAACCGAACGGGGAAAGGCCTTCTTTCTGATCGCACGGCAGATACTCGAGGCAAAGGCCGAAAGTGTCCACGGAGGCAGAAAACAGGCGAGGTCAGTGAAGAGAAAGCCCGAAGGAGAAGAGATTCATGTTTATGAAGAAAACATATGCACGAATTCCATGCAAAAAAAGCTGAGTGAGCTCTTCTTTTGTTCTTATTTTCACTGATGTTCTCAAGCACTGCTAAAGAACATTTGCAAACGTGCGGAGAACTAATGTATGTCTTACCATCATCTAAAGAAGAAATCAGATTGCCCGGGGGCATTCGTTGTCATTTCAACCTATTCCCTTACTCGATGACGGCCCTGATGTCCCATTTTAACGGTGTGTTCCTTTATAATAGAAGAAGACAGTCAAGTGGATCAAATGTATTCTTCTTTCTAACATAACAAAGTCGTTAAAACTACAAGCAAGACAAGCAGACGTCTTTCTAGAGAGCTTTTCTCCATGAATTCATCATTCATGACAATGATCACAAAGTGGAGTGCTGACCATTCAAATTATTTCGAACATGGGTCGCACCGAGCCGGGTGCGCCACTGTCCGGCCTCGTCTTGGCCAGAGACGGTACAAGCTGGTGAGGGAACAGCAGGACGTCTTGACCCGTAGTTGTCGATTCGATGGGTCAAATGATCATTAAGATCAAAAACGATTAACTACAACTGCATTGACTAGACATAATAAATTAAGTACGATATCAAAAAGGGTAAAAGAGTAAATCTGATCGAGTGACAGGCAAATGAAATGAGAAAACAGATCTACGTCCAGAACATGGCTTGAAAGAGTAGAACATATTAATATTGGAGTCAAGAATCATCTTTAGCAACTTGAATGAAGTGATAAAGTCAGTTTATAATCGCCTCCGATAGTGAGAAGAAAGAGAGAAAAGCTTGATACGATCATCATACGGCATATTCGAGATATGAATTATTTTGTGGCTTTTTGCTGCATTTTCATCGCATGAAGAAATTCTATCGACCCAGGTTCGGAGTCGCGCGCGGGCAAACCATTTTGCCCTTTTTTATAAGACCCCAATGCAAAGATTAAAATGCTAGGACACAGCCAAGACTCCAAGAGAGATAATGGGCGGAAAATGTGATACCAGGTCCCCCATAGCTCCGCTAGTCGAATGGACTATTTCGTTTCACAATTGATGAAGTTTGAATGAGATTATGGTTTGTGGCCAAAACCGAAATTTGCCTAGTATCACATATTCAAATGCAGATACCCAAAAAGCGTATCCGAGATTTTTGCTGGTATAGACCTATTATACAATGTAGTTTTTCCTCCTCTTTCTTATGGAAGGTTCAGTTGTTTCATAATAATAAAAAAAGTTATTACCTGAAAACCATATTTCAAAAAATTTAATTACACAAAAGTCATAAAAATTTTAATTTTTCAAAAACAGTCATCTGGGACTTTTTTGTGTATTATTACATAAGGAATCGAACAGTTAAAAGATTTTCGAGAAACATTAAGTATAACGTGAGTGAGATATGACCTTCTAAAATTTTGGACGTCGCAACTTATATCTAAGAGAAAAAAATTTTCGAAACTTTTTGAACAACTAAATTTCGTTATGAACACTAGATGCAACCCTCATAAAGTTTTCAATGTAAAAGGAAACAAAAATTCCCCGGGGCATACGCTGCTTGACCCTTACAGAGAGGCTCTCTTAAGCATTTGAATGGTATTCTTATGAATAACTTTAAAAACCAGATATTGTGGATAATAAATGAGCGGTAAAAAATTTTTGATTCACAGAAGTCGCCTGTTCTACGTGCTCGACGTGATGCCGTACGTCGATAGACCAGTGATGAAGAAGCTGAGCGAGATGATTCATAAGGGATTCACGGAAGAACAGATTAATGTCTCCTGATTACTATCTCTCTCTCTCTCTCTCTCTCTCTCTCTATCTCTCCTGCCTTTTTATCTCTTCTTTTTGTTTCTTTAACGATGCTTATATCTTGCTGACTTTTTTTTTTATATATTTACAATTAGAAGTAACAATGTCTATTTAGAACATGACTGTAGAGCGAAACGACATTCCGTATGCGAAGGCGCGTATGCAGCGATTCGCCAATTAATGCGGCGTCAGCGAGACTTTTATTTCATTTTCCGCTCTCTAAAAACCTTCACAGGTCTCGAACTTTCATCCTTCGAGCTCTGAAATGAAGCGCTTAACCAATCAGCCAAGTTGGCCTTCACCAGAACTGCGTTGTCTACGAAGTGGTTCCAGCCCTGCTCGACGAGCACGGCGATAACCTGGCGTATGACGGAAAGACCAAACTGGCCTACCTCGAGCCTTCCTCTCATTTCACGCCGTACAGACGACTGCGCGCTGAACCATACTACGAGGTATGGTAGCCTCTCCTCTTTATGAGGACATCTTTGAGGAATTCTGTTAGCGGTGAAGGGAGTACTGTAAGGAGTGCTGGATTACTGTATTGTTATACTGTGTATGGCATGATTGCGATAGCCAGTTTCAATTAGCATGTGTAATTCAGATGAAAGTAAATTCTGGATAGCATTGCTCTTTATTCGGATGTGAGGGATATGTATATGCGATATAACATCTATTTTTTTTTAGAAATTAGCGCAGCGCGAAGCGGCGCGGCTTTGTCAACTGGAAAGGGAGATTTATAGAGATCAAGTGACTCCGATTTGAAATATATTAGAAAAAGTGCAAAACTATTTTACGCGTATAATCTTTCGTCGTTGTTTAGGATATGCAGGCCAGTCACTCCCTCCAAGTGAAAAACGCAACTTAATTCTCGCTATTCCATCATTGAAAGCTCGACGCGAAGATTTTGACTTCACATTAGCTCGCCGTTTAATTTTGGACATAGGAAGCTTTCTGCCTTGTTCCCCCACCACTACCACTTCAGGAATTCGAGAACGCGTGGTCTTTCTTTTCAACTTGCTTTTCCAACTAGTCGCTTAAAAGTACGTGCTCATTCGTTTTTTATCCGCTCTACTAAACTATTCAATTCCATTGCCAAGTCCTCATCCATTTCGCCGTCGAATATATCTTCTAATCGTGCACTCTTTGTACCATCGTGATCTTAGTTATATTACCTTTGTTTAATATTTCTATCTTATTTTAAACATGCTAATTCTATACACGTGCCACTTTGTGACCGTAAATAAAGTTAAGTTAAGTTACATATATTTTTGAACCTACGACATCCCTGTATTTTAGTTTTGATCAGCCACCTACATACATACATTCATCTGACAATGAGATTTATGCAAATTAAAAACGAATTAAAATAATATCGCCGGGCTATTTAGTGAATTTTTTCGTGTATAGATACCGTCCTTTTCTGGACCGTAATCTGGACAAGTGAGATCAACATTCTCCAACTCGTGTTAGATGCCTCCCTTGTTAGAACTAGGTTATAAAAGCGGGAAATATTGCATGGCAAGATCCAATTCTTTTCATAATTACATATGTACTTCTATTGTGTCCTTTTTGCAGCTTTGTTTTGCTGTATTTTTAAGTTGTGTCCTTTTGTTACTAGTAAAAAAAGATAGTTTTATATCCAAATTGTTAGTCTCAACAAGTTTGTCTTGAGCTTTTGATTATATCGCCTTTGTCACTCGTTTGTCCCTCGAGAGATGCTCGAGCGGGAAGGTAAGGAAGAACTCTGGAGAACCTGTTAGCTTGCTATTTTTCCGAAGGAAGAAAAGGAATTCTGCAGGTTTCAATTACCGTAATGCAAAGCGAAAACATTAACTGAACTGATAGAGAATATTAATGTAGATTTTTTTTCTAAAATATTTCGTTGCAGCATGACTAATGTTATGAAAACTACGTAGTTACCAGTACAGGATTCTTATGAAATTAGGAAATGCTTGATCATTTTTCTATAAAGTTGGTTATTGAAGGTATCGTATCCATCCGGAGTGAGAGAAGACGACCGCGACTATTCATTCTGAGCCAACTAGTGCTGACACACACAACACACACAACGCAGTCAGCCATGTTTTTTAAACTACTTTGTCGAGTAATGAAATCGATTGCAGACTGGTTTTTCAATATGATTTAGTTGTAGTTCGCTCCTAATTCGTTTATTTTTGCCTGATAAGTTATCTCATAGTACATATGACAAAAAATGTGCCCTAATTATGGGGACATCTATTCTAGTTATGAAATGCTGCTCATTAGGCACGATTTCGACTGCAGCAGAATTAGGCTAGCTCTCAAATACCTGAATGTTATTTGATTCAAAGAGAGCCTCAGTTATACTATTGAATTGTTATTAGGATCAGGGCGCGGTAACGTATTGAAGATCTACATTGGATAGCCTCATTTTGCGCATTATTCATATTTTGATCCTCAGTCAACATGCGGTGCCCGGTTGCGACATGCACTGAGCAGCTTGACTCGATGCGCTTGCTGCGCGTGCACCTGCGGTTGTCCCACCTTGCTGAGCGCATCTTCTTCTGCCACGATTGCCAGCCATGCTTACAAATTGATCGACTTAACAACTGGTGGCGCCATAGACGTCATAAACACCAAGGTAGCTATATGAAATGAGTTAACACTTGGGTTAAATATTAACTTTTAAATTCTCGAGATGGAGCTGATCTTGACGAGGATCCTGTTGACGAGGATCCTGGTGACGACTTCATGGATGTTGATCCTCCTCTGGATTTGGGGGGCAACAACTTGGATACTTCCGACATAGAGGAGGAGGAGGAAGAGGAGAATAATGAAGATGAGGAGGACGATCTTGTCGACAACTTAACATTCAGCAAGAAAACAAAAACAGAGATACTCAGTCTAACCTCATCGATGGGACTAACGGAAGCAAATGTGGACAGGGTCGTGCTGCTTCTGAAAAGTGTCGCTCAGCGTTGTAGGAGTATGGATGACGGAGAGTTCAGTCACTTCACTGAAACTCTGACCAGTGTCGCGACGCCCTTCAAGCGGCGATCATCTTTACGGTGCGAGGAAGGCTACGTGGAACCTGTCATGCGCCAATTAGGCACTCTCACGACCGCTGTTCGAGACAGCAGGGACGGCAAAGTCGCACGGATCGGCCTTGCAAGTTCAGCATCGTTCCACTCAAGGAGACACTCACTGCTGCTCTCATGGATCCAGCGCTTCAGAGAGTTCTTGATTTGGAGCGCTCCCAGGACACTATTCTTCGGTCACCAATGGACGGGGAGCGCTTCCGAAAAGCCGCATCTTCAACGGCGAAGAAGCTACTTCCACTCATTCTGTACCTTGACGACGTCTGTCCTGGATCGGGACTGCGAAAATCACCGTCAAACAAGGCGCTTGTAACGTTCGCAGGCCTTAAGAGGCATGTTTCTTCGCAGCACCAATGGAAGTTCCTCTACGGGATCTCATATGCTGCAGACCACAAGGCGTACGGTTTCAGGCCGTTGATCGAACAGTTCAAAGTTGAACTTAATCAACTCTACGAAAGCGGCCTTGTTGTTACATGGAAAGGAAAGACCATTGTTCTTCATCCGTGGCTTCTTTCCATCAGTGGCGACAATAAAGCCCTCAACGAGATTCGACAACTACAAACATCATTCGCTCTTAGGCATCCCTGTAGACTCTGCACGACGCATACCCGCGACTTTGCACTAACTCATCGAGCAGAAGACTGTGAGGCAAGGGACATGTCTTGGTATGAGACACACCCACCGAAAGCTTGTGGACTCCTCGCCGAGACACCCCTCAACGAAATTAAAGGATATCATCCCTCGCAAGACCCTTTCTGTGATATTGGACATGACCTCTTTGAGGGAGAAGCACGAAGACTCCTTGGAATCGCGGTGCGAGCAATGGTTCGGGGTGGCATGAAACTGGAGCAGATAAACGACAAGCTTTGTGCTTTTGCTGCTGGACACGTCGATAGCGACTCAACCATCGAACCGATCCAAGACGAAGTCCTCAGTGGAAATGCGGTGGTGGGGCAGAAGGCGGCGAACACTGCGTTGCTGATTAGGCTGTTGCCCTTCCTCTTCCCGCTAGACCCCTCAATTCCAGAGGTAGAGATCCGAAATCTCTTCGTTCTCTTTGCCGAACTCACCCGACTTCTCTCCTCTTTCTACCTCACATCCGCTGATGTTGACACTGTTCGATCGCTTGTTGAACAGTATGTGCCCCTTTCTTGGAAAGTGGTGGACCTGGATATCCCTCCCGCAAGATCTTCAAGCGCACGTGCTTCCCGGCCGATCTACAAGACGCACATGTTGCTGCACTACGCAAACTTCATTAGGCAACTTGGGCCACCTGGACAACTGAGCACCTTGCCGTTTGAGCAGTTCAACGCATACGTAAAGCGTCGATCTTACGTGACGAGGAACTATCGCTGTCTTCCTCTCACGTTTGCCTACCACATCCAGAAGGTACTCTGGGCTTTTCGGCTTGAAAAGCGTCCCGAGTTTGTCGCCGGCAAAGAATTGCACTATTGCAATATGACACCGACTGGACGTGCAGCAGTTCCTGATCCAACAACAAGGTGCACACTGCGACTGAGGAGACATGGGACATTCTATTCATCCGGAGACGTTGTGCTTCTCGGAGAAGGACGGGCATTTACCCCTGCAACTGTGGATTGCTTCGCCAACTTCAATGGAGAGTGGAAGATCGTCGTTTCACTCGGTCATCAGGAAAGATTCGATCGAAACAGACAGTGCTGCCTATTCTGTCTTGAAGGAGTTGCCACTGCCGTTTCATTCGATTCCTTGTTCGACCCGCTCCCTCTCGACGGGTATCCGGAAGGAGCCGACATCGCATTCATGCCGCGGCATCCTCTCTTCCACGAGTAACTTGGTGCGTTAATTTCATTTAGTTAGCGCGAAAGGGAGATAGTAATTGGATATTTCCCCACTTATTTACTCCTCTTTCAATTTCAGTGCGCCCTTGCTATTATTCGAGAATCTTCTATTACGTCATACTCAAAATTTCCTTCACTTTTAAAGGTTGAAATTATAATCAATTATTGTGGTCTATTATATCTGTCCTTGCTAGCTTTCTGCAGCTACAGCAGTTTTTGAGGCCTTTGCTGGGTATCATTAAATAGTGATTTTATAGGATGCGGCTAACAGTGTATCTCGACGCGGGAGGAGAAGGCGTCGAGCAGTTGCTTGGAAGTTCGGTACAGCAACCAAGTTATTCCGAAGGTTGGATAATGAGTTTGAATATTGTCTTACAAGCAATCTTTTCCTAATTACAAAGCTTAATGAAAACTCTTAGAATACTCTTTGAGTTTTACTAGATGACTCTATGTCCCTAATTGATGTCGAAGGAGAGTCTTCCCCGCGTGATTTTCCGCATTCCCCATTCCCGGAGCGAGGTGCCAGCTTCTTTTCATTGCAATCGAAAATTACATAATAGCTATCAATAAGTATTAAATTAGTTGTAAAAACAAATTGTTCTATTTTTAAGTTATAACTCAACATGAAGGCCGTGCGCGATGCGAAATCGCTGAAATGTACCGCGGTATGATAGCTTTTATTCACTAAAAGTTATATTTAAAAAATATATGGATTCAAATTAATTTATCCACTACGATACTCCACTTAGGCTTCCTATTTTTTCCTAATATTTTCTGTGGTAAACAGGTTCATTGATTGGTTTCTTAAATGATTATATATTTAATGAAATGAGTTATACTCCTTTTCAGAACGAAGGCAGGGACGAACTGAAGAGGAAGCAGCTGATGGAGTTGGCGATTATCAATGGAACCTATCGACCGGGCGCGCATAATGGTTAGAGAGGGAGAGAGCGAAAGGGAGAGAGAGAGTGAGAGAGAGAAAGAGAGGGAGTGAGGGAGGCATAGAAAGAGATAAAAAGTGAGGGAGAGTGAAAGAGAAAGAAAAAAAAAGAGGGAAATGATGGTGTTCTAGAGAAAAAAGGTACTGTGGTTTTGACAGACCCGCCCTGATTTTGAGCCTTCCCCACCATGTTTTTGAGTGACTTTTAGGAAGAAACAGCGAACCCACCCTGGGTTTTGGGTTCAATACCTCCTTCCCCACAATAATCTTCTGGGTCCTCGACAGCGGCATTTATTCCCTGTGGTGTTCTGGAGTATCGCTTATCAAGTATCCTTCACATATTTTTTTGCCTTCTTTAAACATTTAAGCTTCTATCAAAGTTGTAAATCCAAACCGCGCAGATCACTCCCTTGCAGATGCGCAGATGGCCGCCGCCTCGGCTGCCGCAGCAGCCGTAGCTCAGCAACAGGCGCTGGTTTTTCTTTTTTAAACCCATTTCGGGCGCCAAATTTTTTTTACTATTTTTTTTTTACTTTTACAAGTTCACATTTAATTTTTACTTTAAAATATGATTAATGGCTTTGTTTTGTATAGAATTTGCAATTAAGAGAAAAGATAAGACTATTATGTTTTTTTTCAATATATAAATAAAATATTTGAAGAAGAAAATTAGAGAAAAAGAAAATACTATTTTAAGGTGGCCGCCGCCGCTGCAGCCGCTGCCTCGGCACAGCGGCAATCTCACTGGCCAACTCCCGTTCATGTCTCGGATGCGCGCGGCAGCGGCAGCGACTTCTCCCTCCTTCTTCTCGCCCTCTCCCTGCTCCTCGCCCTCGCCCCTCGCAGTCGGTCACTCCAACAACAACGGACTCATCCACCACCATCCGGCTGCTGCTGCCCTTGCCGTGCCTGCTACTCAGGCCGTCCACTCGCCGAGCCCATTTGACTTTGGGTGAGTTGAAAACGCTTATAAAAAGGAACCAGTTTAGGAGTATGAGTGCTCCTTAAAAATGTAATGTTAGCCATGAAAGAATCATTAATGTCATGTAATTGTTGACCCCTTTGTGGCAATGAAACTTTATTGCGACTCATTTGACCACAATAAAATGAATAAATAGAATAAAGAGAAATTTTCCAGCTCGTCATTCCTGGACTTGCTTCTGTCGACTTATCAACTGGCGAGGATGGCAACGGCGGCTGCGAATGCAAACGCATCCAATGATCTCCAGCACCACATCGCATAGAAACTAGAGCGATAAATAACGTTATTAGGATATCAAAAGGAAGTATTTTTACTAGACTGTTATGTTTTCCGTTTGCCAAAGTCGAAAGTTCCATTCTTTGCTCTTTCTCTTCCTTTCTTCACGACAGTTGAATATTCCTGACTTTTTTTTGTGTGTTAACACTTTATCCATAGAAAGAAGAGCGATAAGAAAGATTATTAGGATATAAATAGAAGAAATTTTTACTAGGTTGTTTTGTTTGTGCTCGCCAAAGGCGCTGGTTCTTCTCCGTGCTCGTTTCTTTTGTTTCTTCATGCCTGCTCAATATGTGATTGAATAAAAACTATTTCCTTGATACTTTCTTCACATAAAATTCACTCTATATCTGTGAAATGACGAAACAAAGCAAAGCAAGAAGAAACAAGAACGGGAGGGGGCGCGCGCAGCGCGATATCGATTGGCTAGACATTCTGTCCAATGGGACAAGACATTCAGTCTAGGCCGCCATGTCTCGTACGTTTGGACATACGCGGCTAGACATTTGCTGTCTAGTGGGACTGGACATTCATGTCTCAGAGCCAATCGCGGACATAATGTCTAGCCTGAATGTCTTGTCCCACAAGACTTTCTTCTCTGTGTGTACATAAGTTTTTCTTATATTTCAACATATGTATGTATAATAAGACAGTAATTAATTAATTTTAGAGTAAAATTAAAACTATTTGTTTGGTTTCCTACCACAAGTTAAACTAAAGGTAATTGTTATTAAAACATGACTATTTTGATTCATTTCAGCTGCCAGACCACGCTTCGACTCCGCCGGTCTCCTCCTCTCTGCCTCTCTCGCACACTGCGCTCTCTCATCCCTCCACACTCTCTCCTCTCTCTGCCTCTCTGCCCCTCTCCTCCGCTCCTTCCACCCTCGCCACCGCAATCACGGCCCGCTTCACGAGTGCCACTTCCTCGGCGGCCACACCCAGAGCATCGCTCCGTGGCTAGCCGCCCTTCCTTGCCCTCCCAAATTAGAGTTATTCATCGCCTCCCGTTGCTTCGTTTGTTGTTTGGTTATTCAATTTATTTTGTTTATATGACCTTTCTGTGTACCGTACAAAAAGATAAAATATGGAAAAAAAGTTACAATCGTGGTCTTCCATGGAAAATTCGACAACACAACTTGTAAAATTCCATTCAAGCTTTCTGCCGTAGGCAGTACAGAAAATTGAAGGCTATTTGCAGAAAATTGAAGGCTATTTGCAGAAATCATGGACGAAAAAGACTGAAATTGAAAGAATGCATAAACTGGTCAATCAAATATATTTTTATAATATTTCACCTGCCCCTGGCTTTTCCAAAACACTTTTCTTTCGAGAAAATCAAGAAAGGAAATTAATGGAAGACTTCTTGCAAACGCCTCTTGCCAGGAAGAAGGGTAGGAAGCGACTGAAGTAATAATCCATCTCATATATAAACTATATAGTCATTTTGAAACATTTATTTAAGTTGTATTTTTTTCTTAAATCACATTCAAACACCTGAAAGTCAGGTTTATTCTCAAACGGTGTAGAAATTAGAGTTCCTTGACAACTTTAAACATTGCATGGAAGACTTGGAATAGACCGTTATTTTGCTGTGTTGAGTCCACGAAGATCATTGATTCCATAAAGAACAATTTAGGTGCACCGCACTCACTCACTCTCTCTCTCTCTCTCTCTCTCTCTTCCTTTTTTTCTCTCCATCTGTCTTTCTCTTTCGTTGGCTAATCTATCCCTTTCTCCATCTCTCGCTCTCCTCACGCTAACTCCTTATGCTACAAAATGGAAAATGGACTGCCTTCATATAGTGATATCACTCTGTCAACTTCCCGTTATCTCATGTCTTTTTCTTGATGCTAAAAGGGTGCTCTGCGGAGTAGTCTGCCGCAAAGATAGTTGACAGATTTCTATCACTTAAATGAGCCACAGAAATTCATGCTTGATCATGAGATTTAGAGTGACGCGACTACATAAATTGGCTAGGAAAATTGAGTGTTAAGTTTGATGCTCCTTTAAAGGACGTGAAAACTCAAATATTTTGCTAAAAGGATGATTCTATCTATTTATCCGGATTGAGTATTTTTATTGTATTGAAAAGTTGTTTTGTTGTATACAAAAGTTAATCGTCTTCATACGCAAGAAGATTCCGATGTTGTGATGAATGTGTTTACAATAATTTTATATTTTTTTTTATCTAAAGAATCTTAAAAGAGGAATGATTCGTACGTGACAGTTACGAAATTGAATAAATGTTTATGAATGAATGCGTGACTGATAAGATGAGGTGGGGCACGGGTGGGGCCTGGAGGAAGAGAGTGGGAGAAGGAGAGAGATGGAACGAGAGAGAAAAGAGAGAAGGAGAAAGAGAGAGGGAGACAGGGAGAGGAAGAAAGAGAGATGGAGAAAGAAAAATGAGAGAATACAGCGGAGTGAGAGAAGCAGAGAAAGAGACAGTCGGCAAGATATTAAAAGAGAAGAAACTGAACCGCAACCTTGCGGTCGTGATATGTGACAAAGGAAGCTGAAGCCTCGCTGATAAGGGCAACGCCCCTGACTCAGCTAACTTAGAGATGGAGAGAGATACGTGAGAGGGAGACGGAAGAGAAGGAGAGAGAGAGAGAGAGAGAAAGAGAGAGATGAGGAAAGGAAGAGAGAGAGAGAGAGGAAATAGAGAAAAAGAAAGAAATTTGGGAGAGAGAGAGAGAGAAAGGGAGATAAAATGAAGGCAACCTAGGAGACAGGCGCAATATGAGGAAAGATAAGAGACTTTGAATGCGGAAAGTCAGATTGGACAATGAGAAAGTCAGAAGTCCTATCATGGTTGTGCAATTGCGAAGAAAGACAGAAGGAGTCACGATGGACCCGCCCCCTCAGAAGTTGCAAGATCGTATTATAGACTCACATGAGGATTCTCATTTTATCCTTCTAATTATTTTATGAATGTAATCTAGTTATTATTCCTTCTAACATATTCTAGTGTCGTTAAGAAAAATTGCTTAAAGAAAACTTATAGGTTATTTTTCTTCCTTTTTTAATGACTATCAAACCGTAGGATAAAAATATTATTCAATTTCTGCTTCTCCTAAGAAAAAGAATTCAATTCTTGAGCTTACTTTATTTCTTACTCTTTCTCTCTTACTGTCGCTTTACTTTCTAAGATGATGCGCCGAAATTGAACAACATCTCAGATATTGAATAATGATTATTAATTACCATTTCGCCCAACCCCCCCCCCCCATCCCCAAACGAAAAAAAAATACAGTTCTTAAATCCAATTTAAATCCAATCTTGACCATTCGTCATTTAAGAAGGTTTGAAAACTTATATGCGATAAACTAAATGTTTTATATTATTTCTTTATTGGGCGCCAAATTTTTCTCCACTCGCGATTTATGTTTTTCTATTTATTTATTTAATTAATTTTTTAAAATAACATTCAGTGCAGTTAATTTTTACTCGTGAATTACTTTTTTTAAAGAAAAAAAAAAAGAAAAAAAACCTAAAGCTTTTTTTTTCTCCCCACGAGAGAGCACTTGTCTCGTTGTCCAAGAAGACAAGGAAAGAAAGCCTGCGGCCATGTTGGCTTCTTTTTCATCCTCTCGTTATCTCCTCTCCTCCTCCGCCGATCCTCTACAACTGTTTATCCCCCCTCGTAGGATTCATTCTCTCTCTCTCTCTTTTCTCTCTCTCTCACTCTCTCTCTCTCTTTTCCCTCTCTCTCTCTCTTATAATTCCTCTCTCTCACTCTCTTTCTCTCTTTCTCTCCCTCTCTCTCTCTCTCCCTCTCTCTCTCTCCTCATCACCCGTGGCTCTGCTGATAGTGTGATTGAGGTTTCGATTAGGCAAGGCTCTCCTGGAGAGATAAAAGAATGAGAAGAAGTGGAAGAAGCAACAGCCGCCTCTGCGAAGAAGATCCTGGAAGAGTGGAGACTCGGCGAGAGCCAAAACCGCCACCGCCGAGATTAGTTCCCTGCCACTCTCGAGGGCCGTGTTTGCACTCGGATATCCGTCTCTGCTTCTCTGCTCCTCTCTCTCATCCCTCTCTCTCTCTCTTCTCTCGTCCCTCTCTCTCTCTCTCTCTCTCCTCTCTCTCTCTCTTCTCTCTCTCTCTCTCTCTTCTCTTATCACTCTCTCCTTATCCTCCCATCCCATCCATCGCTCATTGTCATTCGCCAACCCAAGCAGCGGCTGTCACTGTTGTGACGCCGTGAGGGGAAACAAACCGCAAGGCTGGTCGAACATGTGTTGGGAAGTGGCAGTGGGGGATGAGGAGAGGAGAGAGAGAGAGAGAGAGATAGAGAGAGAGAGAGAGAGGAAGAAGGGAGAGAGAAACAGAGATTGAAGGAAAAAGAAAAGTACAAGACCACTAAAGAGAAGTTGAAAACTGAGGAATGGAGAGTAACCGACATTTCTCTACAGAGATCGGACGGTGTTGTAATCTCTCAACGAGATCCGAAAGCCATGTCGTTGGCCGAGATCGAGGGGGCACTCTCCTTTATTTCCTTTACCTATTTGCCTCCTCTTTCTCTCTCTCTCTCTCTCTCGCTCTCTCCGTCTCTCTGCTTCTCTCTGTACACTCTCTCGCTCTCTCGCTCTATCTGTCTCTCTTTCTCTTTCTCTCCCCTCCCCCCCCCCCGCCGGTCCTCCGTCGTCTTTCCCTCACCAACCGCTACCGCAGCGGTGGCCACAGTCCCGATGCGCTCCCGACAAATTCGAGGCTTATATGGACATGAAGAGAGAAAGGGTGAGAGAGTGAGAGAGTGAGACAGTGAGAGAATGAGAGAATGAGAGAGAGTCGGAGGGACCGAGAATGTGAGAAAAAACCATATGTATGTATGTAAAGCTTGAAAATGAAGAGTCTAAACCTAAATAGCGTCAGCCAACAGAGAGCGGAAGAAATAAGTGAATGTTGAGAAAACTTTATGGATGAAAGATTATTGTAGATGAGACTAGTAGTAGACATTGAAAAAAGCGGATGATTTGGAGAGAAGCGCGGGAGAGAGAGAGCGAGAGCGAGAAAGAAGGCGAGAAAGAAAGAGCGAGAGAGAGAGAGAGAAGAGAGAAAGAGAGGGTGAGCGAGAAAGAGAGAGAGAACGAGAGAGTGAGAGAGAAAGAGAGAGAACGTGAGAGTGAGAGAGAAAGAAAGAGAACGAGAGAGTGAGAGAGAAAGAGAGAGAACGATAGAGTGAGAGAGAAAGAGAGAGAACGAGAGAGTGAGAGGAAAGAGAGAGAACGAGAGGGTGAGAGTGAGAAAGAGAGGGTAACAGACATGCGTGTCTGAGTGTGTGGTGCATGCCGCGCACCTTGTCATACCGCGATCTGGACGACAGCGGCCGTTGCCGCTTGATCGGAGGGTAAGATTACGCTTCCTTCTCTCTTTCTCTGCCAACTCTCTCTCACTCTCTCTCTCTCACTTTCGCCCTCCTTCTTCATTTTGTCTCAATTTCCCTTACACACTCTCTCTCTCTCTATCTATCCTTTCCCTCTCTCCCTCTCTCCCTCTCTCTCTCTTTCTCTCTCTCTCTCTCTCTCTCTCTTTCTCTCTCTCTTTTTAAGAGCAGTTCTGCTCATTTCATACACCTGTGCGAACGCTCCTATTTGGTGTTTGTTATACATCTCTCTCAATGCGCCAGCTTGCCATGACGCTATTTTGTCTTGCTCCTCATTGAGCGCCTCAGGGAAAGAGAAGGAAATTAGCGAGAAAAGAGAGAGAGAGAGAGAAAGAGAAAAGTGAAAGAGCGAGCGAGAGAGAGAGAAAGAGAGAGAACCAGATGATATCTCTTACGCTTCTCCTTCCGATCCGCCGCGCGGCAGTTCATTTTTTCACCGTCTCACAGCCACAGCCAGTGTTCGGTGTCATGGCTATAGCTAATGGTAAGACAAATGAGGCTTGGTCATAAAGGGGTGGGGGGGGGGGGGGGCTAAGGCCCGAGCCACTCGGGCCACGCTGGCCCCTTTCACCTCCAGTCTTATTTTCTCCGTCGTTAGGTGCTGCTTCTTCGCGTGCTGCTAACATTAAGTGATGTCATTGTGGCCAGAAAGAGAGAGAGAGAGAGAGAGAGAGAGAGAGATAGAGAGAGAGAGAGAGAGAGCGTCCGCCTTCTAATCGATCAATCTTTTCCACTTGTCACGCACACGCGTACTGTAGGTTTGCATTATCACTGGAGGACGCGAGCGAGTATCGATGAGAGGCACACTGAAAAACTAGCAGGAGTAATACCAAATATTTTGATCCTGACCATGAGGCGGTCTTCTCAAATTGTTAGAGGCAAAAGTAGACCAATTCTCCAGTCGTTAACGTCACTTTATTTTTATTGCCTTTTTCCTCCTCCCCCTCTTTATCTGAACATGCTAGAATATGCTCTCCACCCACCTCTTTGTTGGCCCTTCCAAGTCCTTCTGTACCATAGAGAATGACTCACGATGCTCTCTACTCCGGGTAGAGGCGGAGCTTCTTCATCTGTCTCGGCCGTCGGCCTCTTTCTCTCTCTCTCTCTCTCTCTCTCTCTCTTCGTATTCTCCTTCCGAACAGTATAGTCTGATGCAAAGGCATTTTATAAGTTTTCCGTCGTGTTTTGGTTGCCAGACGCCCCATATGTACTATATAAGGTCGTAATGAAAAGAAGCGCAGCAAGAGTCACAGCATTCACTTTCTGCCACTTTCTCTCTCTCTCCCAAAACCATCAAACTTCTTACAATTAGTTGACTTTTCTTATTGTTCAGCAAGCAAGCATAAATAATTTATTTTGCGAAAAAAAAAATTCCGCTTTAACTGTTTTGAATATGCGCCCTCGAATACTCGGCACTAATTTTGCTTGCAAAGCATGTGAAATATAAGAGTGGCCAACAATTACCGCCAACGACATTTTGGTCGAGCCATCTTTTGCGGACTTGCATCTTAGAAGCAAGTGGGCAAAAAAAAAATGCTCCACGTTATTGACTAATGCGAATTGACTCCATTCATATAACGAAACTTTAATTATTCCTTACAAAAAGCGAACGGCTCCTTTAAGTTCTCGCATATGTCTTGTGGTGATTATTGCAATATTTTCTCCAATTTCCTCTCTCTCTCTCTCTCTCTCTCTCTCTCTCTCTCGTTTAACAACCTCCTGCTACTTTATTGATGTCGCGATAGAGTTATCCGCTACTTGGTTCATCAATATCTATCTATCTGATTATTAGTGTGCCAATTACAGTATCCTCACTCTCTCCCGCACCGAAAATGGGCAGCGCCATAGTCGCTGCCGATAACGACGATAGCAAGCTGAACGACGAGGCGCTCCGCCATGTCTACGAGCAGCTCAAGGACGTGCCGCGCCTACGGTATAGGTGGCCGTTTTTTATTATTTAGCAACTATTCAAATTTTTAATTTTCCCGCCAAGAAAAATTTGACGCTTAATTTTTGTGCAGGAAAACAGCGTGCTCCTACGTCCTCTGCACAGCTCTCCCATCTCACTGGCGATGCAACAAAGTAAGAGAGAATACCGTAATCTGTACTAATATTTACAACAATATTTTATTCCACGAATAAATATTCTAGCATTTATCCATACGGTGTCAACAAACTCTGCGTATTTTCTTTTCTAAATCATATGCTAAATTAACTTTTAAAATTTTTATTGAGCTACTAGTAAATTTATCTAGATATGTAGATAAGCAAAAACAGGTCCTGAAAATAATATACATTTGGACACTAGAGAAATGTACGAGAGAATTCTTCGACTCGTGAGTGTGTCTACGTGTGAAAATCGCTCTCTTTCTAAATGAATGACATTGTTGTTGTGATAAAGAGCTCCGTTTGCAGCTTCCGCATGCTTTGCCGTGTAGGAGAATGCAAACGCGGTTTTGTCACATGACTTTGGATAGTCTCTCTGCTATTTAGGACCCCGAGCAGACGGTCTTGGAAGTTGAGTTCTCATTGAGAGATAGAGGCGGTGAGAGGGAGAGAGAGAGACCGAGACCGAGTGACGAGAGAGAGCGAGAGAGAGAGAGAGCGAGAGAGCGAGAGATAGAGAGAGCAGAGCGCTCAACTTTGGCCAAACTAGCAAGTCGCGGCTGATAACACATTGTTCAGATTATGAGTGGGAGAAGCATTCGCCTATCAATACGTGACTAACTATTCGTGGGCACTTCCGGTCCATTCTATTCTGGACCTCCTTTCTTTTGTCCTTGAAAAGGTGACAGAGCTAAAAAGAGTAGAGAGCGAAGACTAGTAATTTTATCAGGCACAGCAAAGTGATTAGCCGTAAATAGTAAAGCGTGAAAGCTTACTGCTGTATGCACATACATATTAAGACAAACATGAGCTCACACCTATTTTTGTCTCTCTCTCCATCTCTCTCTTTCTCTCGATCTCTCTCTTCTCTCTCTCTCTCTCTCTTCCCTTTCTCTCTCTCTCCCGCTCTCTCTCCCTCTCTCTCTCTCTCTCTCTCTCTCTCTCCTCTCTCTCTTCCCTTCCAGTCTCTACCCGAGCCCTTCACCGTGCTCATCCTCATTCCCATCCCTGATGGCACGCAAGTCACAGTGGCCGCTGGCAACGAAGAAACGCCGTATGGCGAGGTTTATTTATTATTATATTTATTTATTTATTACATTTATTAATTAATTATTTCATTTAGTTACTATTACATTTATGTATTATCTTCTGCCATAAAAACGTACATATCCCAATGAATCATGCATACCGTAACCCCGCTCTCCCCGAGTTCAAGGTGCGCAACGGCAGTGCAGAAGTGCGCGGACAGATCGCCCGCTTCAACGACCTCCGCTTCGTCGGCAAGAGCGGACGGGGTCAGTGGGCATTTTCAAATTTAATTTTAATTTTAATTTTTTTTACATGTTTTATTTTTGGCTGTGGATCACTTTATAAACTCGTCTTTAATCGTGTGAGATTAACCTTTGCCGAAAGCGACACTCAAGGAAAGTGAATGAGAGAGGGAGAGAGTGTGAGAGAGAGGGTGAAGGCCAATGAGGACGAGAGTGTGAGAGCAACAGAGAAAGAGAGAGAGAGAGAGAGAGAGATAGATAGATAGCCATCGGATCTCTTCGCGCGGTACTGAGCATCTTACAAATTAGCATCCCCGAGAGAGTGATGGGGCGTGTCACCTTGCATTTATGCCGATGATGTGTTAAACGATGATTTTGATGATCGGCATGGTAGATGGAGCGAGAGAGGGAGAGAGCAGAGAGACAGAGAAAGAAAGAAATACAGAAGAAAAGGAGAACATATAAAGAGACAGAGAGAGAGAGCGAGAGAGAGAGACGGACAGACAAGAGATAAGGACATGATACGTAAGAGTGAAGAGTGAATGACAGAGAGAGAGAGAGAGAGAGAGAATATGGGGGAGAGATAGGAAGTGTGAGAGAGCAAGCATGAAAGAATCAAAGAAGCAAAATAGAGTTTAGAGAGAGAAAGAGAGAGGGAGAGAGAGTTAGAGAGCGAGAGAGAAAGAAACAATACGAAAGTAGAAAGATCAAGTTTCATAGTTATTAGTTAAGATGCAGCCGCGCCTAGAGCTTATCAGGAGGAATACTGAATGGAATCGTCGCAAAACGACGCCCTGTTCGTTCTTTGAAGTCTCTCTCTCTCTCTCTCTCTCTCTCTCTTTCTCTCTTTCCCCCTCTCTCTCTCACCCTCTCACCATCTTTTTCTCTCTCTCTCCCTCGCTCTCTCCTAGCATTCATCTCAGAATATACCACTGGAATGCCAAGCATTGCTTGGAATTCTTGTTGCACGGACAACTATGACATTCTATCTCATGTTTGTTATTATCTGTCAGTCTTCTCACTCCTTTTCTCGTCTCCTCCTTCATCTCCCTCGTCTCTCTCTCTCTCTCTCTCTCTCTCTCTCTCTCTGTCTCTCTCTCACCCTCTAGTTTGCGCTTGATGTAGAAAGCCATAATCGGTGCATTATTTTGCAGTATGTCTCACTGCCTACATTTCCTTCTCACCATCAGTTAGCCTCTTTTAGTAATTCTTCTAACTTCTCTTCCTCTCCTTCTATCTGTTTCTCGCTCTTTCGCTCGCTCTCTTGTTATCTCCCTCTCTCTCTCCCTTTCTCCGTTTATCTTACTCTCTCTCTCTCTCTCTCGCTCTCTCTCTCTCTCTCTCGACTCCCTCCTAACCGGCCTGTCCTTTCCACGAAACGCCACCAAAGTACAAGATTGGGCAAGAAGAAAGCAACACGAGGAGTAAGTTCAATGCACTTTCAAGTAAAAGAGAACATGATCATTATCTACCATATACAGTACCCGCAGAGTGCGAGAATTTCTCTTTTTCGAATTAATGCCATTGGAATTCGTTTAGTTATTGCCGAGTAAACTTCCCGTTTTTCTCTTTCTCTCTCTCTCTCTCACTCTTTCTCTCTCTCTCTCTTTCTCTCTCTTTCTCTCTCTATCTCTCTCTCTCTCTCTCTCTCTCCCACCCACGCCTTTAATTCATTTGAATTCACTCATCTCTTCCTCCATCCAACCCACAGCGCCGTATGCGCTACCGCCGACCGCGATCCTTGTGCATCGGAGATTTCATCTAGCACCATGTCCCGTTTTCTCTACCTCTCTCTCTCTCCCCCCCTCTCTCTCTGTCGTTTCTCTCTCTTTCTCTGTCACTCTTTCTCCGTCTCCCTCTCTCTCTCTCTCTCTCTCTCTCTCTCTCTCTCGCTCTCCTTCGATGATCGAACTGCCCGGATAACATATAGCCCGCAGTCGTTCCTTCACGGTTACCGTCCGATTTGCCTACCGATATCCATCTCTGCTGCCATCTTCCTCCTTTCTCCCTCTCCTCCATTCATCTCTTTCCCTCACTCATCACAGCCATGTTCTGTCGGCCTTGCTTCTGGCAGAAAAGGCTGGAAGGCCGTGGAATAGGAGAGAGAAGAGAGAGACAGAGACAGAGAGAGATAGAAAGAGTGAGAGCGAGAGAGAGAGAGAGAGAGAGAGAGAGAGAGAGTTCTGGCTGCGACTGATACGCTGGTGCGATACGCTAATTGGCATACGCGGTCCGCGGAGGCATAAAACATCTTCCCTCTTGGCCGCCACGCTTATCGCGCCCGCCCACTGGGAGGAGGACATCCGCGGATCCTATTCAGAATTGTCTCTTTTCTTTTCCTCTCTCTCTCTCTCTCTGTCACCCTCTCTCTCTCTCTCTCTCTCTCTCTCTCTCTCTGTCACCCTCTCTCTCTCCCTCTCTCTCTCTGGGTGTCTCTCTCTCGCTCTCTCTCTCTCGCTCTCTCTCTCTCTCTGGGTGTTTCTCTCTCTAGCTCTCGCTCGCTCTCTCTCTCTCTCTCCCACTCTGTCTTTCCCTCTCTCTGTCTGTCTATCTCTCTTATTCCCTCCTCTCCAACTTCACGATCTCTGCCCTTTCCACTCGATCATCTTCCATTTGTACACACATGCTGTCATACACAACGGGCGATTTGGTCGTCCTCGAAGGGATATTCATAGATGTTCTGTACATGTCTTTGATCGTCATTCCTTTCTCTTTCTCTCTTTCTCTCTTTCTCTCTTTATCTCTTTCTCTCTTACTCTCCCTCTCTCTCTTACTTTTTTTCTACCTCTGTTCTCTCTCCTATAATGGTTCTACAGACCAAGCCAGGAATTCATTAGTTGCCAGACCAATATGTATCTGCCATCAAGAACGAATCTCAGAAGACGTTTCTACTTGGGGTTTTGAGAGAGAGAGAGAGAGAGAGAGAGAGAGAGAGAGAGAAAGACAGAGAGAGAGGGAAGAGTGAGATATGGAGAAGGAGAGAGAAACAGAGAGAAACAGAGAGAGAGAGAAGAGTGAGACAGGGAGAACGAGAGAGAAAGAGAGAGAGAGAGAGAGAGAGAGAGAGAGAGAGAGAAACAAACACCTTCTTCTCCTCTGACTTACAGAATTAGTTCCCGACCCCGTCTCATAGTACATTTGACCTCTTGCCCATCATTAAGTAAAATTTACAAGGCAGTTGGCGGCGTCAGTAATTCTGCTACTAACTCACCCACCTTCCTAAAAAACTTTTCGCTCCCTCATTCTTTCTGACTCGCATTCTCCCTCTTCTTTTTTTTGGCTCTCTCTTGGCTCTTTCTCTCCCTCTTTCTCTCTCTTTCTCTCTCTCTCTCTCTCTCTCTCTCTCTCTTTCTCTTTCTCTCCCTCTTTCTCTTTCTCTCTCTCTCTCTCTCTCTTTCTCACTTTCTCTCTCTGAATTCTTCTTTCTCCCTTTCTCTCTCCCTTCTCTCTCTCTCTCTCTCTCTCTCTCTCTCTCTCTCTCTCTCTTCCACCACTTTTTGCCTCAAGATGCAATCGGCACTTCGCATCTGCCCGTGTCCTGACTAGCCACTTTACCGCGCTCGCTTCTTCGAGGGGCAACCACTTCTTTCAACTTTTTGTTTCTCAATTTCCTTTCCTCTCTCTCTCCCTCTCCATCTCTCTCTCTCTCTCTCTTTCTCTCTTGTTCACTACTGTCTCTTCTATCTCTCTCTTTCTCTCTCTCTCTCTCTCTCTCTCTCTCTCTGTCTTTCCTCTTCCTTCCCTCACAAAGCAAGCCCAAAAGTAGTAGCGACAGTGGGAAGCGCGCACACCTGAGAAGATTATAAGGAGAGATAACAGAGCGGTAACCAGTCAAGTACCTGAGGAGAAGAGGAAGATAGAGTGAGAGAGAGTGAGAGAGAGAATGAGAGAGGGTAGAGAAAGAGAGAGAGGTAGAGAGAGAGAGTGAACGGGAGAGATAGAGGTCGAGGTAGAGATGAAGATCGAAATAAGACGGAGAAATGGGCACTAACATCGCGCCAAACAGCCACAAAGCCAGCCAATAGGTGCTATTCAACAAACAGTACGTCTTCTATTTATGATGACATCAACATAAAGGAGGGAGATTCTGCAAAATTGCACACGTGAATGGGAGAGTGCCGACTCCGAGTCATTCCTTTAATGCCAAAACAAATGTTTCAAAAAGCCTTATTGTTATGTAATTTTCTTTCTTTCTATCTCTCTCTCCCTATCTCTCTCTCTCTCGCTCTACTTCGCCCTCTTTATAGGCAAGAGCTTCACACTCACCATCACAATCCACACCGAGCCTATGCATGTCGCGACTGTTAACAGTGCTATCAAGGTTGGTGAGGATAAGGCTCTCTCCCTCTCTCTCTCCTTCTCTATCTCTCTCTCTCTCTCTCTCTCTCTCTCTCTCTTTCTCTCTCTCTCCCTCTCTTTCTCTCTCTCTTTCACTCTCTCCCCTCTCTCCTCTCTCTCTCTCTGTCTCTTTCTCTCTCTCTCTCCCCCCCCCATCTCTTTCTCTCTCCAGGTGACCGTGGATGGTCCTCGCGACGCCCGTCATAGCAAGCGTGACTCCTCAGCCCCTCTGCCCGCTTCCCTCTCCCACTCTTCTTCCTCTCTCTTCTCCCCCTCCGCTGCTCTCTTCGGCCTTCCTCCCCACCATCCGCTCGCTTCCCTTCTGCTCAGCCAGGCTCAATCTGGCTTCTCCCTCCCTCCTTTCATGTTTCCGCCGACGACGGCGGCCGCCCTCTTCCAACCGGCGCCGGCGGCCTTGAGCCGGTTGGCGGGCGCGGTTGTCCCTCCGCCTGCGCCCCCTCGCCGCGCGACCCCTCGCGCCCATCCGTACGATCTGCGCATGAGCGCTGGTCAAGTCAAGGGCCAACGGTCAAGCAGCCAAGAGGACGAGACCCCTCGCAGGGTCACGTCTTCCTCGCTCTCCCTCTCTTCGGCTTCTTCCTCGTCCTCGAGCGCTTCTTCCGCATTCTCAACACCGTCGTCATGTGGAGGGAACGAAGGTGCGGATTTTCGTGATCTTTTTCTCTTTCTCTCTCTCTCTCTCTCTCTCTCTCTCTCTCTCTCTTTCTCTCTTTCTAACTTTCTCTTTCTCGCTCTCTCTCTCTTTTTCTCTCTCTCTTTCTATCTCTCTTTTTCTCTTTCTCTTTCTCTCTCTCTCTCTCGCTCTCTCCTTCATTTCGCTCGTCCTTTTAGGGACGCCTCGACGGAAACCGCTGAAAATCTGGCGTCCCTTCGACGCCTGAAGGAAACGGAGAGTATTCCGAAGCGGGCAGCTTTCGTAGAATAGTAAAATGTCAATAAGTCAATGGGGATCACGTGTTAGAGCTGGCTAGAGAGAAACAAATAGATAGTGCTTCACTATTATCTGGCCTCACTCATCGCGCATCTTTCGGGTAAGCTTGCCATTTTATTGGCTTCGGCTTTTCGGTAGTTTGAAAGTGTTTGTAGGATCTCTTTCTCTGTTACTCGCTCGGGTTATCCAACTTCTCTCTCTCTCTCTCTCTCTCTTCTCTCTCTCCCTCTCTCTCTCTTATTTCTCTCTTTTTCTCTCTCCTCTCTCTCTCTCTCTCACCCTCTTCCCCTCATACCACCCAGCACCATTTGAATCCGCCGCCAAAGCCGCCCCATGTACTTCACAACTTGAATTGGCGGATAAGTGTACATGTCTTGTCTTCCGTTGAAAGAGCGAGAAAAAGTGATGAGAGAAATAGAGAAGAAGAGGGAGAGAGATGTGACGAGAGAGTTTAGAGAGATAGAGAGAGAGAGAGTCAGAGAAAGAGAGCGAAAGATGGGCGCAGAAGATTGTAATGGCGCGTGTTGGATGTGCTCCTTTTGCACATTTAACGGATATGTGAAAGGCTGTTCGTTTATCCTCATATTCTCTCTCTTTCCTTCTCTCAATCTCTCGTTCTCTCTCTCCCTCACTCTCTCTCGCTCTCTCTCTCTTTCTCTCACTTTCTCAAATTCTCTCACTCTCCTACTCCCTCCAGCTTCATCTAATGTGTCCACTTACACCGCTGAATGCGTATCCTGCTAGCCGGTTAGATCAAAGCCTCGTACGGCCAGCCAATCAGCGCTGGCCCTGGTTTCCTGGCTCCGCCCCCTTCTCTCCGATATTCTTCTCCCTCCGGTGAACTGTGGCCCGCTATGTTCCTTCTATTAATTAATGCTTATAGCCTTTCCACTCACGTTTCCCATTTCCATTGCATTTTTTCATGTATTAAAAACCGAAATTTCTCGAATAAACTTTTTATCCCCAAGTCTCCGACAGGACAGAATATTATTATTAATAATGCCACGAATGTTAGCATATATCGAATATATGAATGCGGTGGAGAGGGTTGGATATAAAGAAAAGAAAAGAAAAGAAAACAATAACGAGAGAAGTGCGAGAATCGATAAGAGAACGACGCAGTTCACCCGGAGCAGAACTAGCAGTGGAATAAGTCTGCCAGGCTGTGGGATGACCGCATGGGCTCAGCTCGTCATGACTAACGTAAGGGGTTGGGATCTGCAAGGAAAAAGAACTAGGCTAAAGTTGAACTTATTAACAGCTTCAAGATGTAGCAAGTAATAAGACTTTAAAGAAATGAGAGTGAATATCGAATGGAGCAAGGCTTTTTCAGCTAATGTCGATAAAAAGAACTTGAGAAAATATCGGCTAAAGCTCGAGTCAGTATCTATTAGAGCTCGAGTTAAGATCAATTAACACTTCGAGTTAATATCGACACAAAACTCAAGATAATATCGATTGAAGCAAACAATTTGATCAAAAATTTCAACAAAACTAACTTGTCAACATGAAAGTGATAAAAATGAAAGGAAGATAAGATCATGGCAGTTTGTGCCTTCAAATTACAGTGAAATATGCAAAATGCACAACAAGAGAGAACCAGTTCTAAAACAATTCTCAACGACGGTGGGATCCCTGCCTCGCGTAATTCGAATTCGATGACATATAACACAAGAATGTTGGCAAACTCGAGGAGACGATAGACATGCACAGGAACGAAATATAAAAAGAAAGGGCAAATTAATAACAAAACAACGAATACTTCAACAATCTAAAAAAAAGGTGATAAAAAGAGAGGCATGACAGGAGTTGTTCACTTAAAGTGAGAAAGTGAACAAGACAAAGTATGCACAGTCTTGTTGGAATGAATGCATATTAATTAGATACATATACATTTGGTGGAATCTTATAGAGCTAGTTCTAATCTATTTTTTAACAGGAGAGGTAAATCGGGTAAATCATCAAAGGAAACAAAAAAGATCTCACTTCCCAGAGACATAATGTCTCTGGGAAGTGAGATGGAGGGAGGGAGAAAGAAGGGAGAGAGAGAGAGAGAGGGAGAGAGAGAGAGAAATAATGAATGACAAATCAATGACAAATTCGGGAGGGGGGGGGAGGTTGTATTCCTCCTCATCATGCATTCTTTTCCCTCTCTCTCTCTCTAGTGATAGGCAGCCGAATGAGGCGGCATCTCAGAGGTGAACATGCGGGGCGACGAACGCGTGAGGAACGAGTGCTTCTCGTACCTGGCAAAGAAAAACTTTTTTTTTCTCTTTCAAATAAGTATTATGTAATGAAGCATAATTTTTTTTGTTCAAATTAAAGGACCCATTACGAGTTGAAATCATAGCACTTGTGAATTTTTTTTACTTTATATACAATAGTACATGTGATATGATGAAAATATAAATGTATAAAAAAATAAATAAATAAGCATATAAATTTTATTATAAAGTAAACGGCAAACAAATTTAAAGGAAACAAAAATAAAAGAGAGATACGCGGTTCCCGAGACATGACGCTTGTTCCAGCAGCTTCCGCAGTAGTAGCGGAAGCACGAGCGTTCGCGGCAGAACAGAGGACCCGGCATCGACTGGAAGCAAAAGGTGAGGTTTGCATCAATCAATAAAAATTTCCTTGTTTACTTATATAAAAATATACAAACAAATGTATCTAAACTAGATCAGCAGAATAATACATGAAACAGAAAAATAGATTTTTTTTTAAATTTTAAATTCAATTATCCCAACAATTTTCCTATATCGCGCCTGCATAAAATCTACACTGTAATGACATCATTTCTGTAAATCCCCAGAGTGCACTAAAAATTGGTTTCCATCCCTTATCCTATTTACGCGGCACAAATCAAACCAAACGAACAACAATTCCAAGAACAATTATTCTATACCCAATGAGACCAACCATGAGAACGGGAACTAAAGTGTCATATATGAGCTCAATGCACGTATTCCATCTTCTCTCACTCTGCCCATCTTCTCTCACTCTGTCCATCTTCTCTCACTCTGCCCATCTTCTCTCACTCTGCCCATCTTCTCTCACTCTGCCCATCTTCTCTCACTCTGCCCATCTTCTCTCACTCTGCCCATCTTCTCTCACTCTGCCCATCTTCTCTCACTCTGCCCGCCGAGTGAGGTGACCCCATTTGCGCTCTCTTCTTTTCTTTTTTTGTATATTTTAATTTCCCTCTCTGATCTGATTATGACCCGCAACGTTGCGAAGCGTGGACGGACGGATCCTCTGACCTTCTCTCCGTCGTCTGATCTTAACAGACTTGTCATTGACTCCATGAGTCTGGCAACCGGAGAGAGGCCCGAGGGGGTTCCTGAAACCACGTGGAACGTTTTGTCTAAGATGCTGACGCTGCTTGCAAGCACTCTGGAGCACGTTCCAAACTCGCTGCTTTGCCGTCTTCCTCTCCCTCTTGGCCGCTTGTTTCCAATGCTTCTGGTGCAGAGTCTCGTGCTTTCCCTGCCCTGTCCTCTGCTCGTCCCTCTGAGCCAGGCGATGACCCTCTCGCACGCGCCCGATCGATTGTTGTTGCTGGCTTGCCAGAGTCTACATCGGTCACGCACCAGGCCAAGGTGGCCGATGATGAGGTGCGAATGGGGGCACTGCTTGACACACTGGGAGTCGAGTGCCGACCCACTTCCGTTTTTCGGATGGGGAAGCGCGATGACAATACTCCCCGGTTGATCAAGTGTGTGCTGCCCACACGGGGCCACCAGCTGCGCTGCCTCAAAGCAGCCCGTGCGCTGCGGGAGTGTGAGCAATGGAAGGGAGTGTACATCAGAAAGAGCATGACATTGGAGGAGCGCGTGCGGTTCGGTGAGATGCGCAAGCAACTGCGGCAGTGGTGCATTTACAGGGATGAGCTTTGGGTGAAGAGTGAAATTCCAGGGAGACAGAGGAATACCATTCCTTCTGCACTCAATCCCTCTGCTGTACCCTCTGCCCCTGTCGCTGCCTTGCCTACGCCTCAAGCCGCTCCCTCCACGGGAAACGAGCATGCCTAGGAGCCGGAAATGTCTCTGTTGTTCTTTTCAACGCACGCTCTCTTGTTAAGAAGCTTCATCATTTGCATGCCTTTCTCTCTCTCCGCAAGCCTGATTTAGTTGTTATCTGTGAAACTTGGCTAAATCCCAACATTCTCGATTCAGAAATAGTAGCTAATTTCCCATATAATGTTTTCCGCTCCGATCGCATGGCCAAGCGAGGTGGTGGAGTACTAGTTCTTTGCTCTCATTTCATTGATGCCAGACCTATCCAATTCACCATTAAATCTAATTGTGATTTACTTGCTATTGATCTTAGCTCGCCTCTGAATGTCTCATGCACTCGATTAGTTGTTGCATACCGGCCACCAGGGACCACCTCCTCTCAGAATACCACTTTGTTTAATTGCCTTGAAACCCTTTTGTCAGTTCCCCATGCATCTGTTCTTGTTGGTGATATCAACCTTCACTTAGATTGGTCATCATCTGTTGCCCCCAATACCCAATCTAAAGTCCTACTTGATTTTGCAACTGATCTTAATTTATCTCAACATGTTAGTTCCCCAACAAGAGGTGATAAGAATCTAGATATCGTGTTAGCCTCCCCAGGGTCTGTCTCTTCTTGCACCGTGTCTGCTCCCTTTTCCACTTCTGACCATGCAATTGTAAACTTTTTCCTCTCTCTAGATTATCATCCTGTCGTAGCCGAACGTATGTATGATTTTCGCAATACGGATTTTTCGCGTCTTTCTAGTTGCCTTTCCACCGTCGAATGGATCACTTTGCTCAATGATTTCACTTCCATAGACGATCTTCACGAACGATTTTTAGCTATACTTTCTTCCCATCTTTATAACTGTACGCCTCTGCGCTCTCGACGTATACCTTTTGATTCATACCCGCTACATATTAAATCTCTATTATCACATAAATCTGCTCTTTATTCTAAGCTGAATTGTCTCCCTGTTCGTAGCGAATACTATCGTGTTTGTAGAAAGATCAATTCCGAAGTAGATAAATTCAATCGAAACCGCGAGGCGCGCCTTCTACAATCTCCTAAGTCTCTCTTTGCATATGTCGGCTCACGCCTAAAGCGCCTTCCCACAATCGGTTCACTTTTAGACTCCTCTGGTATTCAATGTATTGGTGACCGCAATAAAGCTGATGCTCTAGCTGACTATTTTTCCTCGGTATTTGTTACGGATAATGGCCAGCTTCCTAACCTGTTACAGTCTCCACCAGTCTCTCATTATCTCTGTGATATTATTATTATACCCCAAACTGTTTACAAACACCTCAAACGTTCTGTATCTCTTAATGCTGAAAATATTCCGCAGATTGTGTATCGCGAGTGTGCATCCGTTCTAGCTGAGCCTCTTAGTTACATTTTCAACCTATCTCTTTCGCTTGGTGAAGTTCCTAAGCTCTGGAAACAGAGTACCGTTATTCCTCTGAATAAGATTTCAACCCCAACTAGCGTCTCTCATTTTCGCCCAATTTCCTTATCTGCCGCTCCAATTAAAGTGCTAGAACGCTGCATCCGTCCAAAATTAGTTTGGTGGTCTGATCTGCATTGCATTATTCCTTCTCAACAACATGGGTTTTGCTCTGGCCGCTCAGTAGAAACTAATTTGTTAAATTCTACAAATGATTGGATTAATGCTATAGATAAAGGCATGTGTTCTGATATTCTTTATGTAGATTTTGCTAAAGCATTTGACGTTGTTTCGCATAACAAACTGCTGTATAAGCATGAATGCCTTGGTATTGGTGGTAATTTGCTTAAATGGTTTGCCTCATTTCTTGCTGACAGGTCTTTCAAGGTGCGAGTGAATTATTCACTCTCACACTCCAAATCCTCCTTCAGCGGAGTGCCTCAAGGTTGTGTTTTATCTCCTTTACTTTTTATATGGTTCATTTCCGATCTCCCTCAACTTTTGGCACCTCTCCCCTTAGTCAAGTACTCTCTTTTTGCTGACGATCTCAAAATCTATACATATTTTGATCCAAAAACTCCTGACACAGCACACTATCAACTTTCGCAAGCTTCTTAACTATTAACTGAATACTGCGAAAACATGCAGTTAACCATCGCGCACCAAAAGTGCAGCGTACTTCATATAGGCAAAAGAAATCCCAAGCTTTCCTACCCTCTCTCTCATCAGTCTAATTTTCCAGTCTCTCCTCTCCCAGTAAGGGACCTAGGTATTCTTGTCAATTCTGATCTCTCTTTCTCTGCTCACATTGAGTCTATCTGCCGACGTGCTCTTGTTCTCGTTTATGCACTATTTAGATCTCTGAAGTCAAAAAGTTCCACTATTTATATCAGATGTTATACTGCATATATTCTTCCGATTCTTGAGTGCTCTTCTGTCGTTTGGTCTCCTTATAGAAGAATGCTCATTCATAAGCTAGAAAATATTCAGCATGTTTTTACACGTTTACTATATATTAGATGCTCTACTGCTTCGGCACCGATCTCTTTCTCTGACCTTCCTAGCTATAATATACGTCTAACTCATTTCTCTCTAGCTACTCTCTTGCTTAGACGCATCCGTATTGATCTGGTATTTTTCTATAAGATGTTGCACCAGCTAGTTGATGTAAAAATTAGTAATTTTATCACTTTCAAAGCTTCCAATGGCCGCTTATCGGTCCACAATTTTCATATTCCTCGCTGGAAACTTCTCGTAAGACGTCATAGTTTTGCTCTTCGTGTGCCTAGCTGGTATATGTCTCTTCCAGCGTCAGCTGTTCAGTCACAGAATCTAGCTTCTTTTAAGAATTGCATAGAGAACTTACCGCTTCTTGACCTTCTACGCATTGATCAGTCAAATCTTTAATTATTATACAACAGGGCAGAGTTTATATCTTTTCTTTTAATGCATACCCCACTGTACCATGCGTACATTTTATTATATAGTATTATATTTTGTAATTATTTATATGCTAAATGCATATATTCTATCCCTTCGTCCCAAGTGTCCCTGGCTGCCCTCCGCCCTTTCGGTGTGTGGCGGCAGCGCTCTCTCTCTCTCGTGCTGAAGGGTCTGGCCCACCCTCGGGAAGTCGCTCACCCCGCATATCATCCGTCGCACGCCGAGAGGTGTGGAGGCTTCAGCTTTCCCTTCCCCCTTCCTACTATTTCCCTAGTCTGCACCTGCATAATACATACGTGGTATTATTAATCTCAATGTTGTCACATCTATATACTGATGTACGAATAAATAAATAAATAAATATTCGGAATAGGCCCGGAGTATGCCCAGAATGTCATAATTATGCATGGAAAACAGCTGGAAAGAGTTGTAGAGATCAGGTGGCCGAGTGGTTAAGGCGTTGGACTGCTAATCCAATGGGGTTTCCCCGCGTGAGTTCGAATCTCATCCTGATCGAATCTTTTGCACATTTTACTAAGGTGGAAAGCAGCTATTTCAGCGTGTTCTCTTGGCGCCCACCATGGTTTTACTGTTATTACTAGCTGTTTTTTTTTATCTAGCCATCAAATTTCTAACAGCGCATGCGGCCAACTCTGTGGCTCACAACAGACGCCTCGATACCGCGATATCGCTTTTCCATGGGTCTTACTTCCCTCGCTCTCTCCCCTTCACTTTATCTCTCCTTCCCATTCTCTCTCCC
>CALZFC010000090.1:1442500-1445000 GCA_945643635.1 Allodiplogaster sudhausi | reverse complement strand
ACACAACTGAACGAGGAGCCTCCCGCAGCGCTCTGAATTTAAATTACACTTTTAGTGTGAATAAACGATACGGTGCGTCGACTATTCCTAACCTATTCGTGATACTTACCACGCATACTTCTTTATTACTCATCTAATATTTATATATCATTGCACCCAAATGGGTTTTCAACATTCTGTATGTGCAGTTGGTTTACACCTCATTGCTATTCTTGCCGGAGGCAGCATTTCCTGACAACTTTCAATGATTTATCAGCTAATCATAGCCGGCTTATTCATACCGGCCACGCCGCCATGCTCGCTTGCTTCTCATTATATGCTGTTTTCTCTCTCCCTCTCGCTCTCTTCTACTCTCTCTCTCCCCTCTCTCTATCTCTCACTCTCTCCCTCTCTCTCTATCCCTCGCTCACTCTCCCCCCTCTCTCTCTCTTTACTCCATCTCTCTCTCTCTCTCTCTCTCTCTCTCTCGCTCTCACTCTCTATCACTTCCACTCTCTCTCTCACTCACTCTCTATCACTCCCGCTCTCTGTCTCTGTCTCTCTCTCTCTCTCTTTCTCTCTCTCTCTCTCTAATGTTCCCCAATTCCTATCCACTGTACCTCCTTTCCTTTCTCCACTTTTCCTGATATTTTTTATACTGTAAATTACTCATTTGCTTTTACTTCATAATTTGACATACAAATTAATAAAAGTAAGCGATTTTCAAAAGCTGCATGCTATGAACCATGTTTGTACCTGTAAAAACAGCAATATCACCTTCTTTACTTGGCTGTCGATCTTTTCATGATGAAGAATAACAATTAAAAATATCAAAATCACAAAACTCACATGAGGCGCTCTTTCATGTATGACATTTATTTACATAATTCAATAATGCAATTATCATTGTCGCAACACAATGTCACCGTAGGCAGGAGATGAAATTAGCATTTTAAGCCACCTCCATGAAATTAATGTTTAACATTTTAAGAAAAATGTGTTAATGTGATTTCTGAAAAAAATATATAAAAAAACGTGATTAGACATTTTTATTTTTATATGTATTAAGTATACGTCGATGAGAGGCCGAAGCAGCTGAGTGTGACGTTCCACGCCTTTTGTATCGCCTGCATTGCGAGAAATTTACTTCAAAATTTTCGAGATTTTTATTTTTTTTAAATAAAAAATAGAGTTAATAAAACAAAGTCAGAAAACAGAGAGATTAAAATTGCCGCACATCTCCACTGGGCACATGCGTCGAGTTGGCGAAGCTTTCCTCGACCGTTTCGAAGATATCGCTGAAGAGAGAGAGAGAGAGAGAGAGAGAGAGAGAGAGGAGACTGAGAATGACAAAGAAAGAGAGAGAGAGAAGGCGTGATATAGAGAAAAATGGCTCGAGAAATACAGAACGAAAGAAAGAAATTGCCAAAGAACGAGAGTCGGAGGCAGAGAGAGAATGGGTTCAGGGTGAGTTGTGTAAGAGAGAGAGAGCCTGAGAAAAAGAAAGAGTGAGAGAAAGAGCGCGAGAGAGACAGCGAGAGAGAGAGAGAGTGGGGTAGAGAGAGAGTAAGAGAATGAGAGAAAGAACGCGAGAGAGACAGCGAGAGAGAGAGAGAGAGAGATGGAGAGAGAGAGAGAGAGAGCCAACTTGAGCTTGAGTAGACATCTGTCGGAGACGTCGTGCGGGATGCGCGTGTCGCGAGTGCCTCGTATGACGTGGACGGGAATGCCGCTCTTCTTCAATCAATTGAGAATTAAATAAATACAAAATAAATTCGGGAAATTTAAATAATAAAAGTTGTCGAAATTTTCTCTACGTTGCTTGCTCACAAGCTAGACTATTTCCTCTCACTGTACGTCTCTTTCTCTCTCTCTCTCTCTCTCTCTCTCTCTCTCTCTTTCCCTCTCTCTCTCTCTCTCTCTCTCTTTCTCTCACATTCGCTTTCTCTCTCTCTCTCTCTCACCAGCGGTCTCTCATAGTAGGCTGCCAGATAGCCGAACAGGCTGACGACGCCGCCCAGTCGATGCGGACACGCGAGTGCGGTGTTCAGCGCGAGTGCGGCTCCCTTATGGTTAATACATTAATCCAGCAGTTGCACTTTCATTCAGTATCCATTCTTACGGATATATCCATTTTGACTAACGGATTTATCCGTTATACAAAATACAAATTGCTAAATCCCTTTCAACGGATATATCTAATCTCACCATGAGCTAAAGTAAGAACTAGATTTATCCGTCATAATGACTTATTGTCATTTTGTGTCCATCACCATCACCAATGCGGCTTCAACGCTAACCTGGCAATGCCCGAGCAGCACAATATTCTTCGGCGAGATGTTGTTGACGCTAATCTTTAAAGAAAAACAAGAGTATTTAGAAGTTATATTATTACATATATTGTCTAAAAAAAAAAGAGGGAATAAAAATTATAAATTTGCCATGGATCTTTGAGATTCAGACGAGCGAGAGAGAGAGAGAGAGAGAGGATTCATTTAAATAAATATATGTATATTTATAT